>ML779819.1:32192-44500 GCA_009831015.1 Picea engelmannii
AGGTGCCTCCAAAGTGGTCTCTTGGTGAAGATGTGTCGGTTGTTATCAACAGGAATTGAAACATGTGAGAAAAATTCTCCATCATTTCGTCCCTCTGTCGCGTGAGATCTTGCTAAAGCAACAGATAAATAGAATTGTATACTCTATCATTTTTATTTTCTTCCTCCATGGAGGGTTTCTTGGGTGTGTGAGAGTGATTTTACTCAAGAGATACAAGCTCGAGACCCAACTTTCTATACTCGAACCTCGTCGGGGACATGCATTGAAAAAACGATCAAGAGAAGCCTGTTATGATACCACTGATCTAGATTATTTTTGGCACGAAATGAGAGTGGAGATATAATAAATAATTGTACAGAGATATCTCAGATATACAATAATATAACATAAATATATAATATATGCAACCATAAACATAGAGATACGGTAATACACAATTTCTATTAACAAGCGAAATGTACAAAACTGTAGAAGTACAGAGTGAAAGACTCGCTAGAATGGTGGCAACTTATCTCTAAGAAGAGATGTGACGACTACTCACATTCACAAGAAGATGAATATTACAATGAGGATCCAAAGGCCTTTTTATCATAAATAAAATCCAAAACCCTAACCCCTGAAGATAAAAAGACAATAGTTTTGTGGACCCCTTTTTGGGTAGTTTGGTGTATCAACTTCTCGGGGGCATAACTTTGGCATACAATATTCATTTGGCATGCACAATAGATCATTGGAAAGGTATCATCGAGGAGATTCATTTTGGGGGCTCAATCATAGCCTTTGGCCATCTTTGAGGTGCTTGATCCCGAAAAAACTTCATTTAGGACCTCAAAATGGCCCCAGAAGTTTAGGAACCGAAAAACTATTAAAAATAGTAAGTTGTCAGAAGATTGTTTTGAGCCAGTTGGAATAGGTGGGTGGCCACCGATATCCACCTAAATCATGAAGACATTTCACATGGGGATGACTCTGGAAATAATTTGGGTTGCTAAATCAAAAGGGTACCTGCATACAAGGAGCCGACATAGTCATGATGTCGAACTCAACAAAAGGAAACATCCCTACCTCATCGGATGTTGGTAAGTTATGGGATTCCCCTCCTCCTCCCCCCCTTGTGTTTGAGACCCTGAAGGCCTTGTCAGAAATAGCGGTCATACCATACCTCTCCCCCTAAGTGGTTCCCCACGCCCATCTGTCCCCTCGGCTCTTATCTCTTCCTCGTGTCCCTCCTCTCCCATACTCCTCCTTCCCTATCCCCTGATGTGTCCTCGTCTCTCGCTCCCTATGTTTCCTCGGAAGCCTCCCCCTCATCATATAAACCCAAAAAAGCTAGTTATTGGATTGGGTACACTCTTAGATCAAGAGCAAAGAAAGGGGATATATCCTTGGTTGGAAATCTAGCCTTGGGCCCCCCTACTCAAAACCCTATAGGAGATAAGTCCTACCTTCTCAAAGCGCAACAAAAATATATGTTAGACATTAAAAAGGGAACCCATTCCACAATTGTGAGGGCCCTTGGAGAAGGAAAATACCCAAGAGTGTTCCCCCATGAAATTCCTCTCCTTCATTGCTAGAGGGGTCAAGGGCACCTACAAGCAATTAGCCCTAAAATGGCTCACCCTGAGCCACAGTCTCAACATCATTTTAATTCAGGAAACTATGATTTAAGGTGCTAGAGCAAGTTATTTCTTTGAATCTTTGTTGAAATCTTGGTCCTTCTACATAGTGGATGCAGATGGACTATTAGGAGGATTGCTAACAGGGTGGAGTCCTGCAAACAAATACCTTTTGGCATCCTCTTTCAGCTCAGCCATCACTATTCACTTAGAGGATAAAAGTGTTTGTATAAATATTGTTATTGTCAATATATATGGTGAGTATATTAATCGTGAATCTTTATAGAATGATTTGGAAGTCTCAAATGTTTTTGATGGTCCACGTGTCTTGGTAGGTGAAGACTTGAATCTTACCTTGTCTTCACAAGAAATTTGGGGTGTCAATGCACAACCAGACAACCTTAGCGATTTTTTTATGTCATTTTTCGAGCATGCAAAGATGGTGGACATGGAACCAATCAAGCGTGTCCCCACTTGGAGGAATTTCCATTATGGTGAAATGGTGATAGGGAAAAGACTCGATCATTTTTTAGTGTCTAGAGACCTTCTCTCTTTATATTTTCTCTTCAATACTTAGGTTTCCTCCATACTTGGGTTTCCTCCAGTAGCCTCTCTGACAACCTCCCTATCTTATTTCAAATGGATACAGGTATGAAGAAGCCTCCTGCACCCATGAAGTTTAATTGTTATGGATCCAGAAAGAGGAAGTAGGGATATTATTAAGAACCATTGGACGCCTCTCTCTATAGGATTGTCATCCTCTTTCATGCACTAGTACACTGAAAATATAACCCAATCCAAGGCTGTACTGAAATAATGGAGCAAGAAGAATAAATAAAAAATGCAAATGTCCCTAAAAGAACTCAAATTTGATATCGAGTCTTTGGTCTCAAGGAGAAATGATATTGTGTTGTGGAGGTTGATTTAGTTCGTCTACGTGAACTTGAGATTTGATGTCACTTCGTTCTTGAAAAATAGGAATCCTTATGGCGATTAAAGAGTCGTGCATTATGGTTGAAGGAAGGAAACAATAATACTAAGTATTTCCACCATTTGGAAAACTATATAAAGAACATTAACTCCATATGGGAAATAAAAACTTGTCTGGAGAGATGGTACACTCCTTCCAAGACATAGCTAGTGAGGGAGTCTGGTTTTTTCAAAACCTTTACAAGAAAAAGGAAGGTTTTCCAATTCAGGAAATTATGGATGTTATATCTACTTTCTTCCTAGTTTTCTCAGAACATATGAACAAATTTTTGGAAGCAAAGGTATCAGAATCAGAAGTAATAGGAGCTCTTTATTCCATGCAAAAAGGAAAAATCTTGGAACCGAATAACCTCACGGTCGAATTCTTCCTTGGTTTCTACAATATGATGAAGGAAGACTTTCTAAATGTGGTGAGGGAATCACAGTCTTTTGGCAAGGTTCTGGGACCTCTCAATTCCACCTTTTTAGCACTTATCCCCCAAAAAAGAATACAAAATATCCTCACTTTCGACAATTTTAGGCCTATATCTTGTTTCAATGTCATATACAAGCTGATAGCAAATATCATCTCGTGAATACTCAAGATTATTTTTAGCGATATCATATCAGAGGAATAGTTTGTATTTTTGCAGGGAATGCAAATACACGACATTGTCTCCCTTGCCCAAGAGACCATTCATTCGATAAAGTGTTTTAAGAAGTCTATCGTTGTTCTGAAGATAGAGATTTCTAAATCCTACGAAAGGGTGAATTGGAATTTCCTGAGGTTATTCCTGTTGAAAATAGGCATGTGCCTTCCTACGATCAAATGGATAATGGGATGTGTATCCTCGACATCATTTGATGTTCTTATTAATGGTTCTCCTTCTAGTTTTTTCTGATGTCTAGGGGATTGCGAAAAGGGTTCCCCCTATTGCCCTTGTCATTCCTCCTCATTGTCGAGGAACTAAGCAGACTAATTCATGAAGCTAAATGTAATCGAAATATTTCAGGAGTCAAGGTATCAGATTCAGAATCCCTTTCTGATATCCTCTTTGTAGATGGCGTATTCATTTTCATTCAAGGTTCTTCTCGCATTTATTTTCTCTAAAAAACATCCTAGAATCTTTTTGTTGGGCCAACAGTATGGAGGTTAATGTGAAAAAATCATGTATCATCCCTCAACGCCTTTCAAAAGTTTCAAGCCATCTTCTTAGAAAATGTCTTTCCACAGCAAACTCTCGATGGTGGTTTTAAATATCTTGGATTATTTTTGAAGCACAATGGATACAAGACCAAGGATTGGTTCTGGCTTCTCAAAAAAGTGGAGGCTCACATATATTTCTGGGGAAACAATTTTCTTTCTCGTGGAGGTAGGTTAGTCTTGATCAAGTCGGTTTTAAAGAGCATTCTAGTATACTAGACCTCCATTGTGGAAGTTCCCAAATGGATTCTCACCAAAATAAAAAATCTAAGTTTTAATTTTCCGTGGACTGGTTCTAGGCCCTCCGATGGTACTACCCTTGTCAAATGGAGCAGCATTGATTTTCCCGAGAAATTAGGTGGTTGGGGAGTAAAAAATATTTATTTATTTTCCCTCGCTCTAGTTGCCAGAAGCTTGTGGCATCTCTCTTTGAATGAGCGCCTCTAGGGAAAAGTTCTAAAATCAAAATATCTTCACGAGATGCCAATAGAATATTGGTACAGGATGCAGTTAATTCTTCGGTCGAAACCATAGCATGGAAATCTCTCATTGTTGCCTTCCCCTTATGGGTTTATGAACTGTATGAAGGATAGGAAATGAAAAAAAAATAGAGTTGGATCAGACCCATGGCTTGGTGCATAAGAGGATTATATTATGTCAGAAGCTCTTATCAGTTCCTTACAAGGAGTCAGCATCTATCATCTGGATGTTTCACAAGCTCAAATCCCCCAAATCAGAGGTATGATGGGATGGAAAGATAGTAGGGCGATTGGATTGACCGTTGGATTGGCAGATGAATGGAATCATTTCATAGATATTCTATCATCAAACTATATTCATCTAAACAAAGAAGAAGAGGATTCCATTTGTTGGTCCAAAAACACAGGAACATGTGAGTTCATAGCTAAATTGGGTTACAATGTTGTCACACAGGCCATCTTTGACAGGGATGTGGCTTGGGGGTGTATCTCTCTCTAAAAATTGCATGCCCCTTTGAAGATAAAAATCATCATGTGGTTAGGGCCGATCATATGCTCTCTCTGCAAGATGGCGAAGGAGACCTCTCCTCACATCTTCACTCAATGTTGCTTTACATGGCTAAGGTGGTCTCTTTGGTGTCTAAGGAGATAAATGTGGAATTCATTTGGATGGATAAGGGGATTGAAACAAACCTTTGATATTGGTTAGAAGACAAAAAGGAGAATCACATGGAAGCTCACTTGTGTATTCTGGTGAACATCATCTTGTGGTCCAGAAACAATGTTATTTTTAAAGGCAAATTCATCCCCCCAGAGATTTGTCTAGTCCAAATCGCTAACCTCACAAGGGAGTTCCAGGTCAAAAGTGTTGGGTATGTGTTATATTCTTTGCATGAGTAGTACATAAAGTTGTAAGGATAGATTGTGACAGTCATAGTGCAATATTTTTGGCAAAGAACTCATCTTATCATTCAAAGACAAAGCATTTTGATATTCAATACCACTTTGTGAGAGACATGGTTGAAGAAAAGAAAGTATTGCTGATGAAGGTGGACACTTTGAAGAATGTTGCAGATTCATTAACAAAATATATGAGCACTGAGAAGTTCTCTTGGTGTTGAGGATCCATGGGCATTGTTGCCCTAGAATGTTGACTATGTAACCATGTAACCCCCTATATGCAAAGAAAACAACAAATGGGAGAATGTTGGGATGTGTTATATTCTTTGTACGAGTAGTTGTGTTTGCGTTGCATTGGGCGCGCAGGGGGGTTTCACGGGGGGGGTAGGCCTCCCCCCTTGGGGGGTGCAGGGGTGAAAAACCCCCCTTGCACGAGGGTTCATGGGCAGCACCCTTGAGAAAAAAAAAATCCTAGGGAAACATGTCGCATTCTTTCCTCATTTTTCATGTTGCCTCGATTTTCATGTCCATTTTTGGGTGGTTTTTAGGCACATGGTTTTTTGTCGATCGTTTTCTATTTTTGGTTAAGGAATTAGGGTTGTTGACTAATCCAGGTCATTAGGTTAGGGTTTTGGATGTCATTGGCTCCTATATGTATATTGTATTGTAAACAATGTATCACTAAGGAATGAATATAGAATATGCTAGTTTTCCTAGCTTGGGTTTCCAGGGGAAAAAGCTCTGTGTAATGTTTGTATTTTCCATTGTATCTTTTATGTTCTTTTACTGAAAATATGTTTGCAGTAAATATTGTACAAGGTTAAAATCTACAAAAAGAAGATCAAAAAAACCTCGAGTGCTCTCTATGTCATCCTATGATTGGGGGATCCCTAGGGGTTCTTCAACGACGCAAGTCAATGGCACCCTTCGCATTGTGGAGTTGGAATTGTTTTATTTCTCAGTCAAACTCACACTATTCAAGCACATTATGCCCCTAGACAGGGTTCCAATAATCGTGCGAAGTTTATCATGCTCAAAACCCTATTATTCATTGCTCAGGAAAGAGGGTTAAAGAAGCTTTAGGTCTTTGTTGATTCCAAGTTGGTGATCAACTGGGAAAATCACAAAGCATCGATGTCAAATGTGGGCTTAACACATCTATTGAAGGATCTAAAAGACCATATTAGCAATTTCGAGTGGCTTTCTTTCCATCACTGATCTGGATTTTATGAGCAGAACGAAATGACTACAGATTATTAACAGGTTCTTAACACAAAATAACATAGATACTATAAAACTGGTTTTCTATTCAATAAGGAAATAAGTTGAAACTGTAAAATGCAGCGGAAACAAGCATGTTGGAATGGTGGCGGCTTATCTCTGAGAAGAGATGTGACGGCTTCACTCATTCACAAGAAGATGATTACAATGAGGCTTTGAAGGCCTTTTTACAATAAACAAGAATGCCCAAAACCCTAGACATCCAAAAACCTAACCCTAGGAGATGAAGCGCCAAAAGTCATGTGGACCCTGTCCGGGTAAGTTAGTACATCAACTTCTCGGGGTCATAACTTTTTCATACGATCTTTGTTTTAGGCATATGATAGCCCGTTGGAAAGGTATCGTCGAGGATATTCATTTTTGGGGCTCAATCATGCCTTTAGCTATAATTGAGAAGCTCGATCCCAAAAAACCTTCATTTAGGCCCTCTAAATGGCCCCGAAAGTTAAAACTGCTAAAAATAGTAGATTGCCAGAAAACTGTTTTGAGCCAGTTGGAAAAGGTGGGTGGCCACCAATATCCACCTGGATCAATCCTCCCTTCTTAGGAATAAATGGTCTCCATTGTGTTGAGTTCCCCTATCAAATGAGGAAATTTCTGTTGAATTTGGCCCCGGGTGAGCCACTTGCCTTGGTGCGGAAGTTGCCCTGCTTCGACGACTCGATATGGATCCTTTGTTGTCAAGTTCCCTTGATTTGTGTGTCCATGATCTGATCATTGGATGCCTATTTTATGCAGTCGGGGTTGAACTATGTTGGTGTTAGTTGTTCTGCTATGTCTAAGGTGTCCAATAATTGTGGGAAACAAGGGCGAAGGATATCCACGTTGAACACTAGGTGCATGCCAACGAAAGGAGGAATGTTGAGCTCAAAAGAATTATCCCCCACGGCCTTGGTGATGGTGTATGACCCATAATAGAGTGGGCGAAGCTTCTGATGGGGTCATGTAAGGTGTTCTATCTGCAAGTGCAACCAAACTTTGTCACCCACTTGAAACTTATGTGGCACCCAATGTTGACCATGGCATTGCTTGTACTTGTCATTGGACTTCTCTAGGATATCCTGAACCTATTGGCAGATGTGTTGGATCCGCTCAATGAATCGAGTGGCTTTGTCAGCTTCAATTGGAGCAGGAGATGATTCGGTTGAGGTGACCGCAAGGGGAAGTGAAACATTTATGGGACCCAATGGTTGGAATCCCAACCACACCTGAAAGGGGATGTGTTCGGTTGAGCTATGCAGGGCTCGGTTGTAGCTATGTTGGACATAGGGAAGGCTCTCATCCCATGTGTGAGGGTGCTTTGAATTATACATGTGAAGGATATGCACAATCATTCGATTTACGACCTCGGTTTGGCCATTTGTCTGTGGGTGGAAGGCTATGGATTTGGTGAGTTTGGTGTCTAGCAGTGACCAGAGGCTCGACCAGAATGTGCTGAGAAATAGACTGTCCCGATCTGAGACAATGGTTTGTGGGATTCCAAAATGTACCCAGACTCATTCAAAGAAGAGCTTGGAAGTGGCCTCTGCTGTGATGTTCTTCTTGCAGGCAATCAAAATCCCCATCTTAGAAAAGTGATCAACAACCACAAAAACACAGTCATTTCCCCACTTGGTGGACAAGAGGCCCAACATGTAGTCCATTGAGATGGATTACCATGTCCTGTCAGGAGTAGGAAGAGGGGTGTAAAGGCCCTATTTCTTAGTGTTCGATCTGGCAATAGTTCAGGCAGTGCAGGACTTGATATAATTTTTGACCTCCTGTCGAAGTTTCATCCAATAGAAATGTTTATGTAGCATTGCCACTATCTTTTTGATGTCGAAGTGTCCTGCCACCCAACTGTAGTGGGCTTCCCAAATCAGCTTCGCTCGCTCGCTTGATGGAACATGGATATGACCCAGATGACACAACAACCCGTATTGAAGAGGGAAATTATCGACAACTGTGTTTGCACCCAACATTTGGTAGGTGGTGGAGAAGTCTGGGTCTATCTCATAGAGTTGGGGCCATCCATAGGTCTCATGGCCGCAGGATTCTAGCACTGTGGTGAGTGTCACAACTGGTGGTTTGCTGAGGCAATTAGCGACGTGATTGGTGCTTCATGTTTTATACTTGATGTTGAGGTGGAATTGTTGCAAGTATGTGGACCAATTTTGATGGTGATCATTCTACAATTTTCCTTGTGTCTGCATGAACTGCAGTGGCTTATGATCAATGTGAATGACTGTCTCCTTCCCAAGAATGTAATGCCTCCACCGGTGGCAGGCTTTCACAATGGAGTACATTTATTTGTCGTAAGTAGGGTACTTACAGACAACATATGATAGTGTCTCACTATGATAGGCCACGGGGTGGTCGTGCTGAGTGAGAACAACGCCCACCACATAGTCTAAAGCATATGTCTCGATCTCAAAGGGTTGTTGCAAGTCTAGTAGTGAAAGTACTGGGGCTAAGCACAAGCAGTGCTTCAAATCGTCAAATGCTTGTTGTTGGGACTGGCCCCACGCAAATTTCGCCTTACCACCACTCATGGTTATTTGGTTGAGGGCCCATGCAATATGGGAGAATCCCAACACAAACTTGCGAAATAAATTGGCAAGGCCTAAGAAGCTCCGAAGCTCGGTGAGTGTGGTTGGGGCTGGCCAATCACAGATGACTTGGATCTTGGCTGGATCCACATGTACACCATGTTGATCAATTATGTAGCCCATGTAATGGACTCTGTCCATGCCGAAGGAGCATTTTTCCAAGTTGGCATATAGCTTGTGTTGTCGTAGGGTGTGCAAAACTTGTTGAATATGCTGCAAGTGTTCGCCCAAGTCTTGCTATAAATGAGAATGTCATCCAAATACACCACTACAAAAGTATTGGTGAATGGTCACAGGATATCATCCATCATCCTCATGAAAATGGCTGGAGCATTTTTCAAACCAAAGGGCATGAACAACCATTCAAAAAGGCCTTCCTTTGACTTGAAGGTGGTTTTCCATACATATGTTTGTTTTATCGAGACCTGGTGGTAGCCAGACTTCAGATCAATCTTACTGAAGTATTTGTCCCCCGTGAGTTGATCAAGGAGGTAGTCGATTCGGGGAATCGGGTACTGATTTTTTACTGTGATTTTATTCAGAGCCCAGTAATCAATGCAGAGTCACCAGGTTCCATCTTTCTTTTGTACCAGCACGATTGGGCTCCCACAAGGCGATGAGCTAGGATGGATGTGCCCCTTGGGGAGCAGTTATTGGATCTGTCGCTTCATCTCCTCATTCTCTAACAGAGAGCGGTGATAAACTGGCCCATTGGGCAGTGGTGCCTTGGGGGTTAGATCGATGGGGTGCTTGACCTGGCAGTGCAGAGGTACCCCGGTAGGTGAGGAGAAGATATTTGAGTATTCTTCCATGACCTTATCTACTTGTTTCTGCTGTGTGGAGAGGTCGGCCGCAGAGATCCTGGATGTGGCTGTGATCTTTCGCTTATTCTGAGAGCGAATCACGAAGAAGACAAACTTCCCCTTCTGAGATATGACCTTCCTGCATTGCTTAGCAGAGATCAAGGAAATAACACTAGGTGGGACTGCCTAGGGTATCCTGTACAATTTCCTGTGTAAAGTAACAATAACACTACAAGGCCTAGACGCATATACAACATGATGTTTCCATAAATAAGGTTGGCCCAAAAGAACATCACAAACTTTGAGAGGAGAAACATCACACAGTACCTCATCTTTGAAGGGATTGATGTCGTACGACAGTCGACACTGTTGGCTGATGCGGATATCGCTTCCTTGGCGAAGACATCCAATGGTGTAGGGTTGTGGGTGCGGCATTGTCGGTAGGGCCAGCCGCTTGACGACCTTGCTAAGATGAAGTTCTTCTGGCTACCGCTATCAATGATGAAGTGCAGCGGGGTGCCTTTTACCCACATCTGTGAATGGAAGAGGCGTTCTCCTTCTTCTGGCTCGTCTAGTTCACCAGGCTAGAGCTTGGTGGTAGCAACGGTGGCACTGGGTTCCACGTCAATGATCTGTCTTCCCCTTTCTAGTTCTATCTTAGAGTCTGAACCTACATCTAATTCAAAGGTTTTCACTTCGGCCACTAGCAACTGCTTTGAGCGGCAGTCAGCAGTGTTATGCCAAGGGCTCTTATGGAAGTCACACCACTTCCCGGAATCTTTCTTTGTCTTTCTGGTGTCCTTCTTTGCTTGCGGCTTGGACTGGTTGTCCTGATATTGTCCATATTTTCTCTGTCCTTTGTTTTGTGGGTTGGGGCCACCCTTTCCTGGATTTCATTGTGAGGGGTTCCCAGGCCCAAATTGCCATGTCTTTTGTTTGAGCTTCTGATCGATTTTGACAGCATATCGGTAGGCCGCTCCCAAGGATTAGATGTCCAGAAATTACATTTCGTTCTGGATGTATCTATGCAGAGTGTCATGATACTTGAGCACCAGATGTCGCTCTGAATCTTTGATACCCATCTTGGTGCGTAAGGTATGAAAGATATTTGTGAAATATGGCACTGCTTGGTATCTTTCTTGTCGCAGTGTGGTCCATTTGGTATACAAGTCATCATAACTTCTAACGGGGTAGTATTGTTCCTTAATAGCATCCGTGAAGGATTCCCAGGTGGCCTTGAATGTAAATAATGTGGGTTCCTCTATTTCCTTTTGCTCACAGAAAGTTTCCCACCAATCTTTGACATGGGGAACGTCTTTGAGGAGCACAAAAGTAATCTTTTCTCTATTTGAAAAGTTATGGACAAAAAAATACCCTTCTAGTAGATTCAACCACTTGTCTATAGTATCTGCGTCTATCTGGCCTTCAAATATACGAATATCGAAGTTTATTTGTACCTTGAAGGGGGCGGCGCCTTGGCTCGAAGAAGATGTGTCACCTGTTGGTAGTCGCAGAAGGATTTGCGTGAAACTATCCATCATCTCATTCCTTTGTTGTGTGAGGGCTTCCTCAATCAACAGTTTGAAAGGATCTCATGTCCCGTCATCTTTATTTTCTCCTTCCATGAGAGGCCTCTTGGGCATGCGAGAGATTTTTTCCTCTAGAGAAACAAGCTCGAGACCCAACTCTTTGTACTCCGACCTCGTTGGGGACATGCATTAAGATGACAAGGAGCAGACTGCTCTGATACTACTGATCTGGATTTTATGAGCAGAACGAAATGACTACAGATTATTAACAGGTGCTTAACACAAAATAACAGAGATACAGTAAAACTAGTTTTGTATTCAATAAGGAAATAAGCTGGAACTCTAAAATGCAATGGAAACAAGCTTCTAGAATGGTGGTGGATTATCTCTGAGAAGAGATGTGACGATTGCGCTCATTCACAAAAAGATGATTACAATGAGGCTCTGAAGGCCTTTTTACAATAAACAGGAATTCAAAAAACCCTAGACATCCAAAAACCTAACCCTAGGAGATGAAGCGTCAAAAGTCATGTGGGTCACGTCTAGGTAAGTTAATACATCAACTTCCCGGGGTCATAATTTTTGCATACGATCTCTGTTTTAGGCGTATGATAGCCCGTTGGAAAGGAATCATCGAGGAAATTCATTTTGGGGGATCAAGTAGGCATTTGGATATCATTGTGAATCTCAATCCTGAAAAACCTTCATTTAGGCCCTCAAAATGGCCCCGCAAGTTAAAACTGCTAAAAATAGTAAATTGCCAAAATTGTCAGAAAACTGTTTTGAGCCAGTTGGAAAAGGAGGGTGGCCACCGATATCCACCTAGATCAATCACATTTTGAGGGAATTAAACAAAGTTGCAAACAAACTTTCCAAGGAAGCCTCGTTGCTCCCAAAATGAGCCTTTGGGTACTACGAAATTGTTGAAGGTAAATAAAC
>ML779819.1:44600-110774 GCA_009831015.1 Picea engelmannii
CCTGTAACGAGGGATAGGGAGAGGATCCATGGATCTCCGATCGGGAACCCGTATCCAAGCATGGGTACGATAAAGACAGGGTTCGGTCCACTTCGTAATTCGATTGCTGGCACGGCTGGAACTTCTTTCCTCTTTCTCCCCGGTCGACATGCTTAATTAGAGATAGGGGGAGAGCATCAACCATCCGGGCACCGGGGGGCCACTATGGGATCTCAAGGATTCCCTTGTTCCAACCTCGTTCCTAGCCCATCAATTTTTTCACTCTTGCAGGAAACCCCTAGGGAAAGCATAGCCACCGGAGGGCTACCGGCATCGATCTTCGTGCTAACCAGATCTTTCCCCGGACCAGGGCTTGCTCTATCCTTTGTTGCTTGCTCTGCCCGATCTTCCTTCATGGATTCTGTGCTAGCTGGACCAACACCAACAGTGAGTAGATTATGATGAGTCAACAAGGAATTATTATCGCTTAGCGCTTGTGCTAAGGTACTCATGAAAGATTGTTGGCATTATCTTAGTTAGGTTAGTTAGGCGCCCGGTCGTGGCAGAGGACTGTGGAATGTCCTCGATTGTTAATTGGACTCCTAAACAAAGTGAAGTTGGCAATCTTTGGTGCTTTGACGAAGGAAGCTTGAATCTGTAAGGTGGCGATCTACCTCTTTCTTTCATGGGTGACTGCTTTACGGCCTTGCTCTAATGTTCTTGGCTTTCTACCTTAAGACTTTTGCTCATGCACTTCAAGTCTTTTATGGTGGATCCTTCGATCGGTCAATTACCGCTCTCTTTGTCCTTGACACGAAGTGGGTTGCCGCGGTCTATCCCTCCTTTTCATAGAAGGATGAAATAAAGGCGGGATGCTAAGCTTATGAAGACTCTAGTGCCTCTTAGTACAATTTACTTTTGAACTCTTTGAACTTTCTATGGATTCAGGTAGCCCCAAAAGTATCTGGATTTACTTTTAAGTCTATCATAAGTGGAGGTTTCCGGCCGCTCGCTATAGATATTGAGCGGCGGATCCCCGCGAAAAAGGCGTTGAAGTCCCTTTTCATTTGGGATTTCAGTGGCGACTAAAAAGGAAGTCTCTTCCCTTCCTTCGGCTGGTCGAATGAGCCCTTTCGGGCCCCCTCTTTCCATGCTTTCCTTGGGGAGTGGAGTGGGTCCGCAAGCATATCTCCAATTTATAAGCCATTCCGAAGAAGAGAAAATATCTTCTGACTTGTCATTACTATTTTCTCATAGTACCTTCCATATCTTGGAGGCTTTTTCCGGCTCAGCAGGAATAAATTTTATCTCTGAGTTAAAGTAG
Source organism: Picea engelmannii (assembly GCA_009831015.1). Lineage (NCBI taxonomy): Eukaryota > Viridiplantae > Streptophyta > Pinopsida > Pinales > Pinaceae > Picea > Picea engelmannii. The sequence goes on from ML779819.1 coordinate 45,904, forward strand.
GTAATGAAGGGGAGGGCAGAGCAAACCTCCGGCTAAGTTAGCTAACACAGTAGAGGGGGCTGGTAAGCGGCGCTTATTCGCCATCGGAAAGCAATTGAAGCTGTCTCTTTTAAGACCCTTCCAGGACTGGATGGCGTCCCTGCTCAGGTTAATACCACAGGATGGTACCAGGGATCAGGCTCGCCCTTTTTTCTTTTTAGGGCTTGGGTTAACAACTCTTCTCCCATCTCCGTTGCCTGGTTCCAATCAAAGAGTCTACGAATCCGTTGAATCCCCTCTCTCTCTAAAGGCTGGACTAGCAGCTCTCCACACTTCTTTATCCGCTGATTGGAGAGATAGGTCCGGTTGCCTTCTCACGCCTTGAAATATACCAATCTCTTCGAGGACTACTCGAAATTACGGATGCTATTCAAGAGGCACCCCCGGATGCAGATCACCACCCTTAGACTAATTAATGGCAGCCTTTTTCATTTGTATACTATTTTTATTTCTATTCTATTCATATCTTCGGATCCAGCAAGCTTTTCAAACTTCTCCTCAGGAGGGTCGAAGTCGCCATTTCTCGAGGGCCTCTCCTACAGCGGCATAGCAGCCCGCTTCTTGGGCCCGCTGATATCACGCCGCATAGCTGCTTACATCACATCCTGAAACATGGCCCATTTTCGGTCACCCTTCCTGAGCAGCGGCCTCTTGCCCTGATCTACGACCATCCTCCATTGCAGCTTTCCACTTATAATCTTTCAGAGCCTGTCGGTAGGAAGTAGGTTCATTTGAGGAAGATGCCGATAGAATGGAAAGAAAGGATTGTGGAACAGGGTCCTTCGTAGCAAGGAAAGTCCTAGCCTTTCTTGTACCGTCACGGGAGCGAGTAAGTATAGGATGTTGTGACGGAGGCTGAGAATGATGCAATGATGGTTGAGGTGGGACGATGGATGCAGCTTCAACCGGAAGAGATAAGTCGACAACAAGAGGAAGGCTTGGTACGCTCTCATAAGTCGATGTAGATGATGACGGCGGCACCGTTGGAGAAGGCGCTGTTGGAGTTGGTGTAGCATCAGCTTCGACAGTAGAGGACGACTGTATGAGTAACGGGGAAGTAGCCGTCATTAAATTAAGGCATCATGAGAAAATTAAGGCATCATGAGAAGGGACCGTGGTTGAGGAAGCGGCGGGCTGAAGAGGAGAAATCGGAAGATGCACCTCACTTGGTCGAGCGGGAGAGGGTGAAGCTGGAGGCGGAGGCAAAGATGACACTGCAAAAGGAATTATTATCGCTTGTGCTAAGGCTTATTGCTTATCAAATAAAGAGCTCGTGATAAAGACAAGATAGACTTTGACCAGACGTGCTCGGAATCTTCTTTTTTTATCCGGGGGGAAGTTCTCGCTCCTTCACCTCGTAAACTCGGCTACACCTCGTAAACTCGGTTTCGCTCCTCGCTTTTGTTCAATTATAAATAAATAACCACTTTGATGGAGATTTGTAGCATCATTCAAGTAAATACAGATTTAGATCGTAGAAACATGAGCTTGTAATATAGCTACACCTAATTCCGGGCCGGTTAATGCAAGAACTATAAATAAAGGACCAAGATCTCCTATGAAATATAAAAGATCGTTCATACATAGCATAGTCCAAGCGGACCCACTTAAAATCTTTACTGAACTATGACCGGCCATCATATTAGCAAATAAACGTATTCCTAAGCTTAATGCGCGAAAACAATGAGGGATTAGCTCAAGGAGTACTAAAAAAGGTGCTAACGGCAATGGGACTCCTGCGGGTAATGAGAAGCTTAAAAAATGAAGCCCATTTCTTTGAAATCCCACTATAGTAATGCCAATAAAAATAGAAAATGAGACACCCAAAGTAATGAGAAAATGACTTGTAACTGTGAAGCTATAAGGTATCATACCCTGGGGATTACGAAATAACGAAAAAGTAAAAGTGACCGAGATGCAAGGGAAAAACTATACTCTAAAGAAAAGGTATAGATGGTGTGGTAAGGGGAAATTGTACTTTTGTTTTTTTGGTAACCAATTAAAAGGCTTATGGCCTTATGACTTGAACATTTTTAAATGTTTGTTTTTGTTTTGGATCTATGGAACCTGTACTAGCAACATGCGCAACATGCTTATGCATATGTACAGACCAACCTGAGTCGAAAGAAGTTGTATGAGCCCTCTTTTGATTGGGACACAATATGTATATTCACTCATGAATATAAGTTTTTTTCCAAGGAAAAAAATACATTGTTTATCATCAATATTATTAAAATGAATGAACGAACAAACTAATTAATATCATGTTATAGTACTTTTTAAGTGTTGAGAAAAGTTATTTTTTGTAAGTAGTTTATGAAGAATGGTTGAGTCAAAACTTCAGATGCACAACAATGTCATTACCATCATATTTATATACATTATTTATTAAACTTGAATGGATCTAATGGTTAAGAACATGTGTGCGTTTGCAACAAAAGGCAGACTCCCTTATCTGGACGGGGGGAGATCGGACTGGTATTTTAACTGCAAAGAATGTCTATCATGCTTTGGCAGCCCATAACTGGAAGTCTACAATTGCAAGCTGGAGACAGAATATTTGGAGAGCCATTGGGCCTTTAAAACACAAATTATTCGCTTGGCTTCTTCTTGAGAATAAACTCTTGTTTTGGGACAAATTGCAAGCGCGGGGCTGGGAGGGCCCGAACCGCTGCACACTCTGTACACGAGCCATTGAATCGACACTGCATGTATTTGTACAGTGCACATACACCCGGGCGATTTGGTCACTTATCTCATCGACATTAAAAATTTCCACATCGTGGAGTGGTGATAATGTACACACTTGTTTTCAAAATTGGATCTAGAACCACAACACCCATCCAATGCTTCCTATCTTCCTGTGCTGGCACGTTTGGCTGGCCAGAAATGCATCTATATTTAATGATAAGAAGCTACCTATCCAACACGTCACATCTCTCATTTTGGCAGAGGTAAGACAACATGGCAAGACCCCACAGATTCAGCCATCGATTAGGCGTCCCTTTCAATTCCCTACAGATAGAGCGGTGGCCTGGTTCGATGGGGCCTCTCAACAGGGGGGTACACTTTGTGGAGCCGGGGGGAAAATTGGCCTAAACCCCCATTCATGTATTCGGGGACAGGGCTCAAACAACAAGGTTAAGCTATTAGGTGCATGGACTTCTCTTGTTCTAGCGAGCTGCCACACCGAGGACTTGTTACTCCTTAGCGACTCAAAGCTTACGATCGACTGGTTGAATGGACTGGCATATTTTCGTGTGGCAGCCCTCTCCTGCTGGAAAGACAGGACAAAAGATGCATCTCTTCTTTTCAGAAAGCTTACCTGCCAGCATATTTACCGAGAGGAAAACGCAGATGCAGACTTCCTCTCCAAAAAAGCCCCGCACCTCCCTCCGAGCCAAATTTTTTTTTCATATTGGGAGGATGGCAACGAGGGACTTACATATAAGATCAAGCTTTGAATTATTTCTGAAAGCAATTACTCTCTGCCAGTCTTGACAGCTCCTCGGCCGAGATCTACATCTGATTACTAGTTTAGAAGTGAACTCTGTAGTAAATTACTGGCAGTCTTGACAGTTGACTGGTAATTACTAGCAGTCTTGACAGCGCCTAGGCCGAGATCAATCACCTGATTGCTAGTTAAGAGACAAAAATCTGCAGTTAAATATATCGCTGGCAGACTTGTCAACTGACTGGTAATTAAAATAGCAGATTGTGAGCTTTAATTCGCTTTGAATGTCAACTATTGCTGGTTTATGGAACCTAGCTTGTAGCTGTTTTTCCTGGTTTATCGTGGCTGTATGGAAACTAGACTTATGTAAATTATTATATTCTGTTTGAATATATAGAGCAATTTTTTCACGTGGAAAAAAAAAGAACATGTGTTTCCTCTTTAGAGGTCATAAGTTGAAATCCAAAGGGGATAGGATATGTACACCTCCTTAAATTCATACACCAATTTGGTGTTTATTATTATTATTTATTTTCAATTAAAAACTATAATTAACAATTGTGATTATGATGTTTTTATTTATATTATATTTAAATATAAAAAATATATTTTTAAATTAAAAAAAATTAATTCATTATAAAAAAATATTAATATTATGATAATGATAATTAACCTTCAATGAAATTAAAATTGACATATTGAACTTTAAGAAAGGTTATAAATTATTTAAATTTCTTTAAAATCTTATTTTTTAATATAATAATATATAAATAATATTCTCAAAATATTTAATTTGATTTTTTTATTTATCTAATAAACAATTTTAAGTATAATTATGTCTTGAAATTCTAAAAACTAAAACTTAAAAAATACAAATACAAATATTAAATCACATATTTATAATAAAACTAAATTTAATTTAATCATGGTTTAACTACATTCCATCTATTTTCATTATTATTAGTTTGTTTAATTTAATCATGGTTTTAACCACATTCAATCTATTTTCATTATTATTAGTTTGTAAAAAAGATTAATCATTTTTTTTTAATTATTATTAAAAAATTAACTTTACCAATCAAATTTTAAGTATATATATATATTTTAAAATTTTAAAAAAAATTAAAAAAAATAAATAAATAATAAATTCAATATTTGCAATAAAATTACAATTAAATTTGATCATGGTTTTAACAACATTTAATCTATTTTGATTATTTTGATTATTATTAATTTGTAAAAAAAATTAATCCTTTTTTTTAAATTATTATTATTATTAAAATCAAATTTATGTAATTTTTTAAATTATTATTATTATTAAAATTAATTTATTAAAATCAAAATTATAATAATAATAATCTATTTTTAAGGTCACGGTCAAGCCACATCAAATTGGTGTATGAGACTCCTTTGTTTGTGGGACAAGGGATCCACTGGTAAAGTCTACGGAAATATATATACCCTACCTCCTCTAGATTTGAACTTGTGATCTCTTAAAAGGAAACACATGTTCTTAACCATTAAACCCACTAGAGCTGTATTTTTAATTTAAACTATAACTTTAAACATATTTTTTTATATCTTAATATATTTTCATAAACTTTAAAAAATAAAAATTTCTTAAAAAATCTTATTTTTCAAATATTTACATGTAAAGGTAATCACTATATTCATTTTAAGTTTGTGGTTACATTTTAATAAATCGTTTTAATCATCTCAAATATCTATTTTTTTCATTAATATAATAATAGATAAATAGATATAAATTAAATTATATTTTACACCTAGACTTTGCAGATCCGTGTCAAATTGGATTTTGAATACAAATGAAAGATTCAATGAACCCACACTCTTCGTTCCAAACAAACAACTGGGTAGCATGTCAAATCGGGACGGTCAAAAGCCGGGCAGTTTGTGGAAGGACGTGCTAACGACAGAAACTTTGTAAGGTAGATCGTTCTCTTCAATTTATGACTCTGCTTTTTTTAGGTAAGGTAGCTTGTTCTGTTCAATTTATGACTTTAGTTTTTTTGTAAGACCAGAAATCTGAGGAGATCTAACATTGAAGCTAGGAATATGGTAACTGCAGACAGCGGGCCTCCTTCGCTTTCTTCACCTCCTCTTTCATTTCTTCTTATAGGTCTTCCTTGTCCTTTCCATAAAAACAATCAAATGGTGAGGGTGACAAATAACCAAATCAGGTTTTATAAGGAGATTTCGAAGTAAGGAAATCATTATCCTCTTTTTATAAAGTATTTGTTCATTTTAGGTCTTGGGAGGCTTGATGTTACATTCTCAACAATGGGAACAGTGTTTTATTCACAAATGTAGTTTGTCCATAGTCCAAGGATGAAAAGAAATATAATGCTTCAACGTTGCATTCATTTTTTCCACAGTGTTGTCTAAAACTTGCCTAGAACTTTAGTTTTAGAGTTTTGATGAGACATTATTGAAATATTGAACTTGCAAATCAAAATGTACTCATACATATACAAATAACAATTCAACTTCTTCATGGCTTATGATGGTCTTTTCACAAAAAAATAATTACACAGATTTTGTTGAATCAGTGAAAAACCATAAACCTTATCAATACTCTTTGTTTCTACAACAACATCGTTTGAAATGACATCTTGGTGTACAATCATAGCAACTTCTTCCACCCAATGCATTCGACGAATCCTACACATTTATGGGTGTTGGAGATAATCATCAATAGGATACAGCCTTGAGGACAAGGGAATGCCTCAAGTTTTGGACAATAGAAGCAAAAGAGACCTATTCTATACCTATTCCACTATCTGGCAATCGTTCATGTTAATTTTATCATCATCGCAACTCTCATTAACACTGTCGAATATTAACATGGATGCATTAATCACAATGAGACAAACCTTGCAATCTTGAAATCACTAATACGGTCACCTTTGTAATGTGTTCCTTATTTACTTTTGTTGGATTTTCAAGTCTCTCAAAAGTCCTACATATCTATTCCACTATGGAAATGTCAATCATCTTGATTCCGAACAATGATCACAATTGACCAAAGAGTTGGTGGTAGTCAAGTATACTGAGAGGGATGAAAATATTGATGAAAATGATTAGAGGGGGATTAAATTACTAGAATGCAAGGACATTGTGGTCACATTGAGAGACATTGCTACATACATGGAATTGTTGGTTAATCTCATATATCTTAACTCCAGAGAAGTGTGTCTATTGACAGTGATAATGCTAGGGTTTCTAATGGAAAACCTAGTAATGAATATGATTATGGCAGGTGATGACAATAAGATGGTGGAAAATGTGCCAACATTATTTCTCGGATGATATGCCAACGGTTGGATTAGATTAGGTTTAGGGTTTCGATAAAACGCCAATGAGATTGTCGATTTTTGGGTGTTGACAGACTTTGTGGAAGGCTTGCGTTGTTGTGGCACAACATTCTGGCAGTGTAATGTTGTTGTGGATGTCCACTACAGGAAATCACGGGACATTTTAATGAATTTAGATGTTGCACCACCACAATCAAATATTCCATAAAATTAAAGAAATGAGCTTGGTTCCCAACTCAAAATTTGGATGTTGCACTACCACAATCAAATATTCCATAAAATTAAAGAAATGAGCTTGGTTCCAAACATAGTTGCCATGTAGGATAGCCTCTCCAAGGACTCACGGGTGTAGGAGATCATGGAGTTATCAAAAATATCGACCTTTCTTTGATACCACTCAGGTTTGAATAACTCCACACATTGAATTTTGTTAAAGAGAGTCTCTCTCTCTCTCTCTCTCTCTCTCTCTCTCTCTCTCTCACACACACACACACACACACACACATATGCATAGAGATGATTTTTGGTTTCTTCTTCTCACAAGTTAGATGTATGTTTCTAAAATGACTCTTCAATTTTCTCCTAAATTAACTATTTACAAAAATATTTACAATACCATAATCTCAAGAATTAAATATCTAACAAAAATATATTAACAATTACTCTAAATTAAATAATTATTCCAAGAAATAGTAACAAATACTTAAACATAAAAATTACAAACTTATTATTACACCTAATAAACTTAAGTTTTCAAAAAAATTAAAAATAAGAGTATGAATATCAACTTAAAAAAAATTCCAAAACAACAATAACAATTTTTCAACGACTCTAGCACATCAATAAGAAAAATGAATAATCCAATGTTCATCACCACACCAAAACTAGAGTTCCTCCAAAAGTTGGCTTAAAAGACTTCTCCCTGTATTTCACCTTTCACAAATAAAGTTTACAAAACTTTCTCCCAACAAAAGTCATTTTCCCAAGTTCCTAAGCTATATTTATCATTATTTACAAAGAAACGTCTTGGTCAATTTGATTCCTTTCTTGGAAGATTGTGTACATCTCCCTTATTTAACCTTTACCAAGCTTTTCATATTCCAAAAGGTATTTTGTCTTTGATGTGAGTCATCATTGGTTGTTCTCTTTCTTTTCCGTGTGCACCCTCCACAAATCATATTGAGATGAAATTTATTCTATGCGCTTATGATTAAGATGCTAATATGCGAATTCAATAGCCATGTTGAGTTCCTCTTGAATTGAGAATGTGTAAGCCTCGAACTTAGATAGACTTTCCATGTATTTTATGCAATGTGCCACTTGTTCTTCCAAAATACTTATTTTCTTTTTATAGTCTTCTATCTCTTTCATCATCTTATCAACATTGGATCTCAATTGCAAGTGCAAGTGTGCAATCAACACTTGCAAAAGTGGTAGCCATGGGGTTTTCCTCGGTGTTTGTAAGTACATGGACTGTGTTTGTTACAATCAGTTTTATTATTCCCTATAATATTTTATGTGTGTTTCTCTTACTATTTGTTTCCTCTTCTTATAGAAGATGAATAGTGTTTCTCTTACTATTCGTTTCTTCTTCTTATAGAAGATGAATAAATTCAACATTGTGACAAAATCCAATCTATTTGGAGTGAAAAGGCCTAATCCCATTTATAGAAGCGGGAAGTGCTCTCTAGTGACAGTTTGCATTGGGAATTCATGGAAATTTCATGAATGGATGATCCCTCCCAAATAAGCTCTACACAACCTTATTCATTTTTACCTTTTCTTCGACTTCTCTTTTATTTTCTTCTTTTGCTTCTGAGAATTTTAAAGTTTCTTCCTTTCATTGAGCTTTATCTCTTTTTGTAGCCTATTCCATTTCATTTATCCTTTGTTCTCATTATGTTATCTTTTTTCTTTCTTCTTCTTCGTTCTTAAGCTTATCATCCAACTCTTTCTTTTTTTCCATAGCGCCCTTTCTTCCACTACTCATTCTGACTACTAAGTCCTCTAGAGATGTTTCCCTTCTATAGAGTTCTTCTTGCCACTCTTCATTTTAGTATGGCCACTTATATCTGCATGTTAAACATTGGTGCTCAATCACACCATCGGGATCATGGCTCTTGAATCTCTCCATTCTAAAATGGAAGATGTCAAATGCCTCCCCCTCTTCCTTAGCTTATTTTGCATTATCTATGTTGTACCCACCTATGCATATCAAAAAGGGGAAATGGAGATTTATTTGCCTATGAGAGAACAATCCCAACTCCATTCATGTATATCTATTAGGCTACCTCTTTTAGAACCAATTTGTCTATATAAATTTAGGTAGCAAGTGGCGAGACTTGGTAGCTCCAAATATTCTGAGGTAGGTATTGATATTATGGTAGTTGTGGGAGGTATTTACCTCCACGTGTAAACCTGACGAGAATAGAATACTCTGGGAAGCAAGAAGAAACCCTAATGAGTTGGTTAATAACCCTAGGAGACTTGTCGGCTCAAGAAGATAATTTATATTAGGTTATTAGCCTCCAAGAGAAGAAGTCATCCAGAAGAAATAATATATACTGAACAGACAAATACCCAGAATGAGAAGTCGGCCCAGGCAGTTAGCTAGAATTACTATAAATACAGGAGGCCAGTCTTCATTCTGGCAGGCAGTCTCAGAATTGTAGAGCAACACTTATGCGCACTGTAGTGCCCAGGTTTGAGGAGAGATGCCATTGCAGCTGCTAGAGCTAGCAGATCGGTTTTTGGCTTGGACTATCTCTTGGCTAGGGTTTGGACTATCTGATCAGCTCTTGTTGGTGCGCTATCCTTGGGGAAAGGTGTGCTACCCTTTGTTTGGCTATCTAGCCTAGGGTTTTCTTCCAGAGTGATTCTCTGTCAAGGTTAAGGTGCTCGGAGGGTGGCTTCAACCTATGGTTGGGTGACAATAGTGATATTGTCAATGGTAAAACGAGCAGACCCATTATATTCTAACAGTAGGTGCCTTTCTTAATCGCGTACCAATCATGCATGGAACTTATCATCTACATAGACTTCTCGGTAGTGCACTATGTTGGTTTGTGAAAGATTGGTGTGTATAATGGTTTCATGAATTGGTCGTGGATGGCATGATGGATTATGTATTTGTGCTCCCAAATATATTGTCAATATACATGGATAGGCTTCTCACTAGGGAGTCATTTCTATCCCATACCTGGGAAATTGTTTGTCACACATATCACATCGAGTAAGTAAGAAGACACATATAAATTTCAAGGGATTCCTGTAGCCAAATACTTAACTCTTGAAATGGCATGATTCAATGCATCTGACAAGATAGATGCCCAAATGAAGATTGTCCCCATTCTTGTCACTTGATAAATTAGTGGCACTTGATCTTCTTTGAATTATGTATCATCCTCCTCCCCATATAACTTGCTTAGTAGGGCCATGGTCAACCTGTATGGTGTTCGAAAAAAAATTGTAGGATATATGCATGCACTCCACAACCTGGATTTCTTCTAAGGAATCCACCATATCTTCAAAAGTAGGTGATATTCAAGGGTAAAGTACATGACCCATTCATCCATGAGATCAACTTGTGAGTAGGGAACTTGTAATACACCTCTAGATTTGAAGGATGGAAAGAGGTGATTTGTATTTTTCCTCCTTGTCTCTGATAAACCTATTATCAATATCCATATGTGATATTAGCCAAGATAAGACTTTATCCCATGGGAGCATAGCTAGTCTAACTACTACCTAGTGGAGGGTCGATACTGGATTTCTTTATAGCCTGGTGCACCCATGCATCTGAATTTTTATCTCCCTTAGGTGGTGGAAGCTTGGGGTATGTCTCCTTCTTGAACATCTAGTATATTTACCCCCACTAATAATTGGTGGCCTTGTTGGTTTTGCATAATGTATTTCCATATACTAGTCCTATGGCCCTTTTCTCTTCCTCTCTCTCCTCCAAAGTTTATCTTTCCTAACTTCCTCTCTCTCCTCGAAAGTTTCCCTTTATTAACTAATTTCATGAATTATTTTTGTTTGTTCGCACACGTCCTATTGTAATCCATATCTGAATCCTATCACTCAACCATGTTAACAACATAACACATTAGCATGGTCAAGAAAAATAAACATAGTGTTCATATCCTTGGTGGTTTCCCTATTACAATAAATATAGTTGAAAAATCAAATTCACAAGTTTGATGGGGGTTGAATTGTCCAATATAATAGCTCCATCTGAAATGATTCTAAGAAATTCTCATTGGGGATTTAATGCTAGGTTATGAGCAATCATCATAGAAGATGTAGGTTGTGTAGATTTCACACTCCTAGGGAATTATTTTCTAATCACAACATACATGTGAATTGAAAAGAAAATCCCTTCCTAAGGTTTTTGCATGATAGGGAAATATTCAATTTCAAAATCGTTGGGCTCAATGATGGTTAGAACCAGGGTAAAAGGAAAAGGAGATTTCTAGAGGGCAACTCAATTCCACTCATGGTGATGATATTTTTCTCAAGTTAGGGCCTTATTTCTAGTATGGGGAGTTCGATTCAATGTTTGAAAGATTTCACCATTTTTTGTTTTGATTCAATGTTTGAAATATTTCACTATTTTTGGTTTTGAAGTTTTTCCAGATGAAAACAAATTAAAAGATTTTAAAGATGAGGGAAATGCAAGCAATAACATTGAAATGTATAAAATACGCGAAAAAATGTTTTATAATTCAAGCTTAGCTGGAAAGGTAAAGTAATGCCTACATGTTCATAGTGTATAGATGGTGATGGTTGGTTGAGAGCATGGAATATGTTGACATGTGTAAAACATCAGTGGCGCAATGGGAGTGTAAAATATAAAAGATTTAGTTTAAGCGTTCTACATTTTTTTCCTTTCCTAATCACTGTTTTCAACTGGTTTTTCCCAATATCCGGTCATAAATTCATAAAATTGCATATTTTTGTGGTTGATTTTACATTTTTTGGGTGACCTAGAGGTTTGAGTGCGCTAATTCGATTTATGAATTAAAAAACGCAATCTAAGCAGTGTAAATTTGTGATTTGGCCAACAATTACATTGTGGAATCAAACTGAAAAATCAACAACATAAAAAATTTAAACTACGCCAAATACAAAACCATAATGAAAATCCCTCATTCTTTTTACCATCATTAACCTTTCAAAAATACTAATAGTTCTTTTCTTTCTTCCTTGAAAGTGACTGCATGTATGTCTTATAACCGACTTGAATTTTTCAAAGTCATTGTGATTTGTGCCAAGAGTATGATGTATCACGACTCACACAAGATTGAGATCCTTGTGAAGTGTCACATCTCGCTGCAACTTGTCACTATTATGTGAAAGTCTTTCGACACTGCAATTTAAAACTTTCAAAACTCGTGACGGTGTGGCATGTCACAATTTAGGGAAGTTTGAGTCTGTGCAAAAAAATGGCAAGCAATATCTAGCCTGCTACACAACAATGAATGATGCGGCGGGTGAATATAGGTCATCAAATTTGATATATAATCTACCTGTCACAGCATTCAATGTTGCGTAGCAAGATGGATATTGGCCACCAAAAAAATTGTGTCACTACAATTAAGCCTCCTTCGAACTTTTTGAATCTTGCAACATGTCGTAGCTCTTCCAAAATCGAAAATCTGCAATAAGTGAAATGTCATAAGAGCAATGTGCCATTCCATTGAGAAAGTTTCTAACCTTGAAATAAGTGTGATGTGTCACATCATTGTGAAAGTTTGTAACCTTGAGATAAGTGTGATGTGTCATGGTTAATTATGAATTCAAAAGCTACCAAAGTTGTGACAGGTAATAAGTTGCAAATGGACTCCAAGGTTTTCCACAAATACAAAAAATGGACAAGCTCAAAATCTGAGAACTTTATAAGAATAGGAGGGGCTAAATTTCTTCTTGAGTTATAGAAATAAAACATCAAACTTGGGGAAGTTGGTGTTGTCTCAAGAATTGGCAACATACTATGTGAAACCATGGATCTCTGCAAATTATTTGTGAAGAAACTAAGGCCATGGGAGAGAAACAATTAACTTTCATGAAGAATGTTATCTCAACAATGTGTTCCCACTAGAATTTTACCTTTATACCATCTACATAAGCACTTGGTTTCAATCTTGAGAAACCTACTAGTCAAACTCAAGGATTGAATAGATGGAGTCAATTTATGACATTTTCCTAACCTCAAATGTCAACATAATACATAGAGGTACCAAATATTAGGGGTTTTGATCATGTCAATTAATTATTATTCTTTAGTGTTTCTTCACTATCAGGGAGGGTCCATAGCCCCAATGGCGTCACCACAGTATCACGGGCCTTGTTCCACTACCAACAAGTGTCCATATCCCTAGTGGTGGTACCCGCATGTCCTAATATGATCTGAACTCCTTTCCCATATATTTACCTTTTGAAATATTTCTTTGAGCAAGAGGAGGATGGGAAGATCAACATCCCTTTAAAGGCATGAGGGATAATACATGTTATTGAGAATAGATTAAGTCACCTAAGTGACGATATATGCACCTTTTATGTTTGGATTTGAGTACTAAGATATCATCTCAGGAATATTTCAATTCTTATTATGTGAATGGGTAGTACCCTTTAACTAGTCAATGGGATACTTAAAACTTGAAACCCTAAGTTTCGCAGGGGCTATCCACCTAGCCAACATGTATTCTACCACTTGTGCTGAAAATTTAGATTACATTTGTTACATGTGTTATCAAAATTTCTCTATTCTAGTGCCTTAAACAACCTTCAAGAGAGTTCCATATTTTCACACTTGTGTTCCTATAACCTTGGAGTTGGAGTAAAGAAAAAATTTAGTGCCAAAAATCATCCATCTAAGGGAAATACCAAAATGCGAAACTATACTAAGAAAACTGAAATAACAAAAACTAAGACAAAGAAAACTCAACTGCAAAAGAAAAACAAAACTGGAAATAAAATTTAACTCAACTGCAAAAGAAAAAAAAAACTGGAAATAAACTTCAACTCAACTGCAAAAGAAAAACAAAACTGGAAATATACTACTTGAAGTGAAAGAAATCAAAGTAAGGCATGAAATGAAAATTGCAAAACATGGAGGTAGTAAAAAAAAATTGTTTATGCACAGGCAACTACCATGGAGACAACTGGATGAAGTAATGTTTCATGTTTGGCCATTAATAAGAAAAAGGTCCAATTCCCCTTACAAATTTTGTAGTCGATACATATCTGGGTCAATCATTTCAGCAACTTGATAAGGACCAACCCATAGTTATTGAAATTTGGTATTCTTTCCCTTTTATTCACATGGCTTGTCGCATTTTAGGACTAGATATCCCACTTGAAATTTTTTGTTCCCTAAAAAATGCCTATCAAACCATATTTTGACTATCTTTTGCTGAGAAGCAAACTTGTTCTTAGCTTTATCTCTTCCTTCATCTAGCTTCAACAAGGTGTTAATTTGACATTGAAGGACTAAGCAGATGTGGCCATGTGAGGCTATAGTTGGGAGGAAATAATATGTAGACCAAAAAATAAGTGGAGGTCCCTAGAGCATCTTTTGGGGTTACTCAGTCATCCCATAGGGTTTTTGACAAAGTTATATGCCAATTTATCTAATGCTCAACCACACTTTTCTTCAAAATGTGGATCTTGCTTTTATTAGTGGACTCATCTACACCATTGCCTAGTGGGTAATATTTAGATGAGTACCACAATATAATTCTCTTATCTGAATAAAACACATTTAACTTCATAGAATAAAAAAAAGTAGCATTATAAAAAACAAGTGTCAAAGGAACATTGATCGTGGTAATCAAATATTGCTCCAAGAATTAGATTATTGTTACTCCATTGCTCTTAATTAGTGGCACAACTTATTTCCATCATGTGAAGTAGTTTGTGGCTATTAGTATGTACTTACATTGCTTAGAGGAGTTGGGATTGATCTCCCCAACAATGTCTAATCCCCACTACTAGAAAGGTTCTTTTATTGTCACATGCTATAAGGGGAATATTGGTTTATTTTCACATACAACACACATTTGACAAGTTTTGCAATTTCAAGCATACGAGTGTGCACCCTTAAAGAATGTTTGGCCAATAATATCTAGCTTTAAAAATCTCATAGGATATCATCTCACTAGAAAATTTCCTCTAATAGGCCCATCATGTAGTTAGAGAGCACCTTGTCGACATCTTTCTTTTCAAGACATCTGAGGAGTACTCCGTCATAATTTTTTCTGAACAATATGTCATTAACCAATTGGTACTAGGAGTCCTTGACTCTCAGTGCTCCCCTTTGTTTTGGATTTAAATAGTTGGGCTCATTTCCTTGATATAAATATTCCTTCTTCCCATTGTACCAAGAGTTTTTGTCTGTAGGAACATACAAAATTTCATGTGCATAGAGAGATATATCATTTTCCCAACATTCTTCTAATGAATCAGTTAGGTCTAATGCTTTGTTGCTAGCTTATATAAACCTTAGCCTCTAACTATAGTTATAGTTTTGAACTCTAGATCATATTCATGGATGGTTGTCATCCAGTTTCCTCTTCATTCCCTAAGTTCCTTCTATATGAACAATGATATCACATATGGGTGGGGTATTATTATCTCAGTGTGGTTCTTTATAATATGGGGGCTAAATTGTTTAATGGATTTATAATAGTGAATATTTGTTAATCAATCATTGGATAGTTTATCTCAACGCCTTGTATATCAATTCTCATTAATGAAATCAGACATTCACCCCCTTGCTCAAGTTTTTGTGTGAGAACTACTACAAGAGAATGATCGGATGCAAATGTGTATAGCAAGAAATATTTGTTAAAATCTGGGTTGTGTAATGTTGTAGCAACAAATATGCATCCTTACTTTTTCAAAAGACTCCTTCTCAATGGAGGCCTTTTTAAACTAGGCATCCTTATTAATCTTTTTTTGAAAAGGTTTGACAATCTCTACAAAGTCAACCACAAACCTACGGATGAAATTTATCTTTCCAAAGAAGGACTACATAGAATTCTTACTATTAGGCATGGGAATATGCATGATCATTTTAGTTCATTCTAGATATACTGAGATCCCATCCTTTATTATAATGTGTCTGAGTAATTTCCCCTCTGAAATAAAATAAAAAAAATTGTTTTTCTCTGTATTTAGAGAAATGCCATATTTCCAACATATTTTAAAAATTTGTTTCAAGTGTTGCAAGTGATCTAACCTTTTCTTGGAACATATTGTAACGCCATCAAGGTAGACCACAATACTTCGACGGATCAGCCCTTTGAAGGATATGTCTATCACACGTTGGAACGTATCACCTGGATTTATTAAAATAAATGGCATTCTTCAGTAGGCATATGTCCCCCAATTCGTGCAAAAAATAGTATCAAACTCAATTGTAGCCTGAAAACATGTCTAATAATGAGAACATTTCAACACCAGAGATGAGCTATAAAATATGTTCCATTGAAGGAACAAGGTAGTTATAGTTATATTTATGGTACGCTTGATTGAGATTTTGAAAATCCACATACAATCTTATTTCCCCATATATCTTTCTAACACATATTAAATTCAAAACCCAAGAAAAATGGTGAACCTTGATTATGATCATTGCATCTAGTAGCTTCTTTAATTCTTTATGTATAAGAGATTCAAGATTTGGATGCACATTACCCATTTTTTTCTTAAAAGTATTAACATATTCTTTGAGTGGAATGACATGGTGTATGATATTTGTGTCATAATTTTTTAAGTCTTCATAAGTCCATGAAGAGAGAGGCATCCTTGTATTTCCTAACCAGTTGAATATATGCATGTTTTTATGCTTTTGAATAGCAAGTCCCCAGATTGATATTTTTGGGGTTCTCTTCAGTGCCCAAATTGATTATTTTGTGGCTCATAGAAGCCTTTGTTCATATTGACATTTATTGTTTTTCAAAACCTTCTCTACAAATGGAACAGTTTTTCTAGAGTTAGGACTCCTTTGGGTTTGGATTACTCTTAATATTTTATATGTCATATCTACAGTTCTACAAGGATCTCTCGTGTTCCTCGGCTTCTATAACAACCTCTTTAAATGTGCCCTCATTGGTGAGGAATTTAGTGATTTTATCATCATCATTGAATACCCTCCATTTGGTTACAATATTTAGGACTGATGACCTTAAAACAAGTTCAATAGAGAAACTAGTATTTAAAGGAGAAAACATAGAAGCAAAATTAGGTAAATTATTAGCAACTGCATTCTAAGAGAAAGGAATAGAACTAATATTGAATGTGTAAAATTTGTTAATTAACTTCCAAACCTCTAATTGATAGCTTCTCAAATGGGAGGGAAAGACAATGTATGCAATTTTTTACATATCTCACGATTATTTTTTAGTCACCAAAAACTTTAAAGCATTTGACCTTTAGATCAATAGATTTTCTTAGACATTGAACCAAAGCCTCATACTCTACTATTTTTTCGATGCACTCAAAACCCAATTGGAAAGAAATTAGAGTCCACTTTTTGTGTGGATCAATCAGAATACAACCTGCCCCGACCACTTCTCGTGATCTAGAGCTGTCAAAAAACGAAGTCCAAATGTTAGTATCTACATCTAAGTTATAATAACTAGTGTTAGCCAAATTTACTATTTCACAATCTTTACCATAATTCCACATGCAATGAAGGAGTTTGAACTATGTTTCTACTTCAAGAGGTGATTTTTGTGTTACATAACACTCAAAGTCAATTTCCAAAAAAATAGTTACCTAAGTTTGTTTGTGATAAATTAATAGGCTTATTCTAACTTTATAACTATGATTCAATATGTTTCATATGAGCCTCTTTGTCCACTCTAATTCGATTCATTTTTCCTTTCTAGGGTAACCGCAAGTCTAATTAGTCAGTAGCAATATACCCTTGCAAGTTTTGTGACCAATCTCTGCTCAACAACAAACCATAAGCTTCAAGAATATCAATAATAATAATAATGTAAATAATTTGACAAACCATAGGAATTGAAGATAATCTAAGCATGGCATATTTAAGCTTGGACATAACTCTCACGTTAGATCTATCTACCTGAATAATTCGTCTGGTGCACTTGGAAGGAACAACACTAATCTTCTTATAAATAGAATACAGTGTCTTAGACAATGCCCTTGAATCCACTAAACATTGGTGTACATTATAATTGTAGATTTTGAAGGTAAAGAGAAATGGAGGAATTTGTGATTTTGAATGTGTCCCTATGCTAGCTACATTTATTGTAGCTTTCTATGATGTTTTAGCTTCCTAATTATTTTCATTTTTCGTCATGTTCTTAGTAGACTTCTATTTGATTTCGTAGGTAGCTATAGCTTTCCTAGTTGTGAATTTGAGAGAGATTTGAAGGTGTTCAAGAGTAAATATATCTACTAAGGAAGGCTACAAATTTCATACATAGAAACATTGGCTTTAGTCTTTTTTATATCTTTGATGACATTGTATTCCATGGTTTGTATTGGTGAACCTTCCACTATGGTTTTATTGGTCTTGGTGATCATCATGGGATTTTTTGATTGAGATGGAATTGTATTATTTTGAGTTTGAGAGGGGGGTGTGACCTTTCTAGCTACCTTGTTGGTTCCATAGGAAGAGAAACAGTAGGGATAGATCCTTTACTGCTTAAGTTGTAAAATTTAGGAGTATTTTGAGGAGCATGTAATTCTCCTACTGCATCTTCTTCAAGTTCAAGCACACAATCCCAAATGAACATGGTTGCTTCACTAGTTGTTTCTTCCTCCTCTATAGCCTCTTCAATCGCAATCTCTTGGGTAGTTCTCTAGATATTGACTATTGATCAATACAATAGTTTATTAATAAGGTCATGGAATTAATCCATTGAGGACATGTTTTCTCATCATGATTAGCTTGATGGAAAGTGCCGAAGTTTTCCATTTCCACTTCCTCCATATTCCTCCATATTTAGGTTTAGATTGGAAGGTTCTGGAGATTTTGGAGTGTTGGTTTTTATGTGAAAAAGTCTAAATGTTGTTTAATTAGAGGTTCCTTCACCATAATTATTTTTTATATCAACAACCTCATTGGGAAAAAAATGTACCATCTTAAGCACACTTTCCAAGTCAGTGGGTTCCTTATCTATGGGTTTAGTCAATAAAAGCGGTTTCTTATTTACAACAAGAGTTTTGTTATCCTCACCTCCTAGATTTCCTACCAATGTAAATGTTTCATTCTCAAGCTTCTTAGCTTCCTCTAAATTTTCTGCCAAAATGGTTTTACCGTCTCTTTTGAAAAACATGGCAATGGATGCTTGCAAGGTAGATTTGCAGTATTCAACTACCACCCTTTCGGTTGGTTTGGCATTAGCAAGTAATTTGTTAAGAATTGTGGTGAAGTTTTGATTGAAATATTTAATTCATTCTTTCTTCTCCATTTTAATAGCTATTAACTCTTTCAATAAAGTAGTAGGAATATTTTCTTCACCAAGTTTATTAATAAATTCATTTTCAAAATCATTCGAGCTTGTGATAGATCCATGGTTAGACTATAGTACGAAGTGGTTGTCTTATTTTCAAAGGCATATGGAAACAATATATAGACCACATCCTCATGTTATACATTTATTAATCACACAACTAAATTTAAAAAAAAAAAAATTATATGATCTTCTAGGGCGCATTATTTTTCGAGGTAAAAATTAGGAAGAAATCTTCAAGATGCTTAGGTAGATCATGAAGTTTCCCCCTAAGTTGAGAGCACCTTAGGAAAACCATGTAGGCAGGAAAGGTTGTTTCCCAACCATTTGATGAGTGAGTAATCGCTGCAAAATCTTGTAAGCTTCATTGTTAAGCTCAAGCTCGGAGTTTGGGGAATGTGTAGTGCAAGGTGAAGATGAGGATGATGGTGGGATTTGGTCCAGAGGTTCAGGAATCTATTGAAGAGCAAATTCTACTAAATATTCCATATAGTCAACCAAAAGTTCTAATTCAATCTAAATATGGTTTATGTGAGTTGGTTATATGTTAGGAAATTAAGGTGCAATAGGTAACTATCCAATATTCCGAGTGTATTCCCAAGTGAGACGATGTAAATGATTTAGATATAGATTAGGAATCACATAAATATGTTCAATATGTGGCTCAATATCTTCCAAAGAAGTTGCATTATCCTCAAACACATTTTATAGTTATAAATTATCACCTCGTGTAGGAATATGGATGGATTGGGTTACTATTGATCACTTTTCCTATCAAGGACAAGAGACAACCTCATAGGGAATTCTCATGGAATTTTAGAGATACCCTCTTCATTTTAAAAGAGGTGGTGCTCCTTTGTTTCTCACTCAAATAGTAGTTATGTCAAAATTTATGGACAATGGGTTTATCGTTCATCGCGCAATTAATGCATGTGAGTGAAGTAGAAAAAGAACAAATTGAGAGGAAAGAATTTTAAATAGGAAAGAAGGTAACAACAGTTTCTCCTATTATACCATAACCCTTTCCCATATCATGACAATGTAAAGCAATGCATCCAAATCCAAACAAACAGAACAAAGAGCAGCATTGATGGTCCTTTTCAGATAAATTTAAATGATTTAGCAACATTCATATCATAGGTGTAACATCCCCGTTTTCAAACCCCAAACTAGCAATGTGTATTTTAAATGTAGTATGTGGTCGAGAGCCAAGTGATGTATATTGTAAATGTGATGCATGGACGAGAGCCAATATGTAAATGATGCAAATTAAAATATAATGAATAAAATGCATCATTGGTTGCAGATGGACATGGACGGAGATTTGAGGGCTAAGTATATACAAGAGAGGGAAGGGGTCCAACGGGGAGAGAGTTACCCATATCTATTAAACCAAAACTCATTTCCTATTTTTCTCTAAATTATCCTTGCCATGAACCTTCCATTAGTTGTTGAGTTTTCTAGAGCCTAATCATTGAATTCATGTAAGAGGGTTGGTGTGCGAGTCACTTCCCATAATTATTGAGAGCATGGAAGCTAAGTACAATGATCTTGGGAAAGAGTGCAAGTCAAGCAAGCAAGAGAAAGAGAGGAAAATTTTGTATGGGTAGGAAACCATGATTATGCATTCATGTTTTTTTATTATCCTTGCCATGAACCTTCCATTAGTTGTTGAGTGTTCTAGAGCCCAATCATTGAATTAATGTAAGAGGGTTGGTGTGAGAGTCACTTCCCATAGTTATTGAGAGCATGGGGGTTGATCACAATCATCTTGGGGAAAAGTGCAAGTCAAGCAAGCAAGAGAAAGATAGGAAAAAATCGTATGGGTGGGAGACGAGAATTATGCATTCATGTTTTTGGATGTAGAGTTGTTTTTACCTGGATTTTTCTGGCCAGGAATGGAGTTCTGAGTGTTGAATCTTGAAGGTAGTTGGTGTGGACATGTTTGGATGTTATTTGGAGCTGTAATCTCGTGAAAAAAGAGGTTGTGTTCCTAGGAGTGACGTGTTGCTTGAAATTCGAAGAGGAAGCACATATTTTGCTACTGGGTGAATTTGTGCTTGTAGTTGTAGAATTCTTGAGGTCCTGACAAGTAAAATCCATA
Source organism: Picea engelmannii (assembly GCA_009831015.1). Lineage (NCBI taxonomy): Eukaryota > Viridiplantae > Streptophyta > Pinopsida > Pinales > Pinaceae > Picea > Picea engelmannii. The sequence continues at coordinate 67,327 of ML779819.1, forward strand.
TTCAACCTGTGTTGGAAGCCCTGTATGGGAGTGAAAATGATTGAGGGGATGTGAGCAATGAAGGGGGATTCCATCCCTTGGGTTGTATAGGTTGAGGGGAAGTGAGTTGTTGGACTGTAATTAGTTGTGAGTTTAAATGTTGAGAGGGGAACATTAGCCAGCCTTAGGGACCATCGTCTCTTGTGGATTCATAGCCCCAACTCAAAGGTGTCATGTTGTTGAGAACGGGAACAACAATGATATGGTTGGGAGGAACGTGTGTCCTCTGCAGCGGGTTGCATACTTGTATAAGATAATTGTTCTAATAGATGTGTTGGTGTGTTAAATGTTGACATATATTTGTTGTGCATTTTGCTCTGAGTTATATTGGTTATAAATGTTTGTTGGGAGAAGAATTATGCATTTAAATCCCTGTTCATATGGTTAAATATCGTTGTATGTTATTTAGTTACTTCTATGCACAGTTAAGCAATTGTAATTACACTTTTAAGAAGTATAGACAACTACATGAGTTTAGTTGTCATGTTGTGTGATTATTTCCGCAGTTTTATTTTGTATCATAAATGTTATGGGATCATTTTAGTAGTGACATTCCTAGCTGGGGGATGGGTACATTACAATATGGTATCAGACCTATTGATTCAACACTAGACCCATATGAACCAAGAACTAGTGCAAGTTTGGGTAAAATTCATTGTTACAAATTTCTCTATGGAAAAATTGGGGAAAAACGGGAGAAAATCATAGTCAAATCCCCAAATTCATGGTCAATATTCATGTTTAAATAAATAAGAACTGTTTAAGAGGTTCAATGGAACCAATCTTCAAAGTTGCAGTGCTAAATTCGACCTGGAAGGTAAAAAATCGAGTTGTAATGGTTGTCTATAGAAGTTGGACGGATTTGATGAATCAACGGTTGAGATCGTGTTTGATCACAAGATCAACGACCGAGATTAACTTTTATAAATTTAAAAATTTATAAGGTTTCATCCATTTGGAAGGTTGAGTAAATCAACAACCCGAATCTGTTTTCGGCATTTCTCAAAGGAAGAAAATCGATGGTCTAGATTAGTTTCGTAGGTTGGAAGAATAAATTTGATCAACGATCAAGATATTCTTATCTTGAATACCAATGGCTTAGATTCATTGGGGATTTTGGTCTAAATTTCTAAGAGTGGAAAATCGCCAAGAGAAATCATCGACGGTCAAGTCAGTCGAAATGGCGAAGAAGTTTGGTTTGACCAAAAGACATCTCTTATGGTTGACGGTCGATGGTTAGATCGGTGAAGTTGAATGAAGAGTTGGGTTTGGCAAAGAGAAGTCTTCGATCGTCGATAGTCGATGGTCATGGATCGACATATTTTGGACAAGAATTTATAAGGGTCAAAGATCACCAACAAAACTCATCAATGACCGATGGTCAAGGTTCGACAGAATCCGGTAAAGGTTTCATGCATCCAAGGGGATCGTCGATCACCGATGGCCAACAATTGGGGATCAACGTAATTTGAATAGAGTTTCCATTTTTACAAATGAAATCGTCGATCATCGATGACCAATAATCAGGCGTCGACAGATTTAGCGGAGTGTTTTAAGTCTTCCAAGAGAAATTGTCGATGGTTGATAAGCGAAAAGAGGATGATGATTTCATAATCCATGTGTCATGCCACGTCATCATCCACATGTCATGCCTCGTCAGCAAAATTGATACCTCTAGATGGTGTGCCATGCCACATCAGTGTCTATGTGTCATGCCACATCAACAAATGGATGGTCGATCGTCGATGGTCCTGGATCGACAAGATTCGTGGGAAAATTTTTGTCGAGGAAATTATTCGATCATCGATGTTCGATGATCAGGCGTCGGAGAGGTTCAGGAGTAGTTTTGGTTATGAGGACGAACGGTCGATGGTCGATGATCGACAATCGAGTGTGAGGGAGAATAGTTGGAAAGTTGGATTTCACAAAAGAAAATCATTGATTGTCGATCGTCGATGGAGCTTGGACCAATGGCCCAGATTTCATGCATTTTGAAATGGACGATGCAGATTTAAAAGATTGTTATATCAATAAAACATTCAAATTTCTATGAAATTTTTGAGTTTTTGAAGATCATTAACTTGCGGGGCGATTTTGAGGCCCTAAACGACTTTTTTAGCTAATCAATTCCCACAAGAAAAAAGTGTCTAAAGTTGCATTGTGTCTATAGATCTCAAATAAAAGAGCTCAAGGAGAGATTTCCAACGAGCTAAATTATTTGCAAAACAGAGCTCGTATGAGAAAGTTACAGCCAAAATAATTAAGGTAAAAATTTTGGCACCAGATTATTTCTAGAGGGCATAACTCCTTCCTCAAAAGTCCATTTGGGGCACAAGAGCAGTCTATGAAAATATTATGATCCATAGAAGCCATCCTTGGATCCATATTTTGGTTATGGGTACCTCAAAATGCACAGGAAGAGAAATAAGACACATGTAGCATATAGGGATAAATTGGGTAAAACAACCTAAACTTCTCCAGACCATAACTTTCAACTTGGAGCTCGGATTTGAGAAAACGAATATTCGTTGGAAATTTCTTGAGGAGGAGAAGACATATATCTACCAAAATTTTTGAATTAGGTGCTAAAATATTCTCGGAAATTAATAAAGTAATTATGTAGCAGTGAAAAAATGGAAATTGCAGCATGTGAATGTTGTAACTTTCCATCTAGAACTCAGAATGAGGCATGAGTATAGTCATTGGAGAGTTGTTTCGGAGAAGAATGAATTTAAGGAATGATATTCTAGAATAGTGCATTAATATTCTTCATAATTGGAAATGAAGAATGACCTATAATGTAATTAATAAATATTTTGCAATATGTTTAAATTCTAATAGCAATGATTGCATGCACATCCTTGTAGAATTAAATATACAGGCCTTAGTTCCTATATGAGAAATATAGATGTGGAGGATGCTCAAGGGTATTACATCCAGGAAGAAGAAATTATAGTTCTTCATGTTAGCATGGGTAATGTTGAGACTGATTCTAATAGGATAAGAGACAGGTAGGAACCTGTAACTATGAGAATCATGCAAAAAGAAGTGCATAGCTATATAGCCAATAATGAGAGGATCATGAAATATCAAGAGGATATACTACAAAGCCTGAATATCCTGTAGAATAAAGTCAACAAAGATTCAAGCACAAGGTAAGAATCTAGTGCCATGCAAGTGGAGGTGTCTAGGTCTCATGATAGGAGGGGTGATCATGGAGGGTCTAAACGGTCAATGAGTATTAATAGGCATCAACATCATCATTCCCCAGGGCACTCAACCAGAAAAAAATATATGCATTCAAGGTCAGAAAGCAGCCCAAGTATATCTCCTGTCAGAAATCAGAGAAGGAGACATGGTTCAAATAGTTTGCAAGGGGAACTTAGGAAAATCAAGCCACCGCCATTTGAAGGAGAAAACAAGAAAGGTGAAGGTGCAGAAGCATGGTTGTTGGGAATGAGAAAAATTTCCAGCCACGTAACTACTCATCAAATGTGGAAGCCAGAATTGCAGCGTACCACCTTCAAGGAAAGGCATCTATGTGGAGGGACTGATTGAAGCAGTTTAAACACTTGGATGAGAAAATAATTTATTGGAAGCAGTTGAAGAAATATTTTCAGCAATAGTACTTGTCGAAGCAATATTATGACAAGAAAATGCAAGAGTTCTTTGAAATCAAACTTGGGAACATGACCATGGATGAATATGAGATAAATTTCTTGGAACTTCTCGGGTATGTGAGCTTCATCAGAGATGAGAAGGTCAAAATTAAAAGGTTCATGAGTGGACTGCAATCCTTCTACAAGGATAAAATTCAGATTGATGAGCCCAAGAATTTAGAAGAAGACATAAGAAAGGCCAAGTATTTGTATGAGAAGAATAGAGGAAAGCCAACTTTCCAAAGGGCCTGGGATGATAAGAAGAAAGGAAAGATGGATCAAAGGATGAAAGGATTCAAGCCACCTTTCATCATAAATAGATCTCAATCATATCAACAAGGGAAACCATCTCAAGGTGATCAAAAAATGACAAAGTCCTTAGGAAAGAGGCCAAGGCAGTAGCCTACAAAGTGTTGGGGATGTGAAGGAGATCACATGTATAAATATCTCCCTCACCGAGGAGATAAGATGAAGACTTTTCATAGCATGAAGCAAGAGGAGACGATAGAGGACGTGGGAAAATCATGCCAAGGATCTATGTAGACTTGGACAATAGACAAGTAGACTATCAATCGCACATGATTGAAGTGGAAGGTAAGATTGATAATCATCCCATAACTATTTTAATTGATTTTGGTGCTAGTTGTAGCTATATAGACCCAAATATAGTTAAAAATTTTAAATTGAAGAAAAGTAAGAATGAAAAGTCTTGGTTAGTTCAGCTAGCTACTGGAACTAAGAGAATAATTAATGAGCTTGTTAAAGAATGCCCTATAAATATGAATGGAATTAACACTAGGGAAGATTTGAACATCATATTTCTTGGGTCTTATGACTCCTTGATTGGTATGGATTGGCTAGAAAAACATTGTGCTATTTTATATTGTTATAACAAGATTTTCACATGTCTTGATGAGGAAGGGAATTCAAGGATAGTGCAAGGTATTCCAAGGCCTATATATGTCCAAGATATTTCAGCATTGCAGTTGAAAAGAAGTTTTAGAAAAGGGTTCCAAATATATGCAGCCCATATAGAAGAGATAATGAGGGATAAAGAGCCAAGTCTTGAAGATTATCCAGTCTTGAAAGAGTTAGAAGATGTGTTTGAGGAGTTGCTAGGATTACCACCAAAGAGGGATATAGATTTCTCAATTGAATTTATGTCTGGAGTTGCCCGAGTATCTAAGAATCCCTAAAAAATGAGCACGCCGTAACTAAAAGAGTTGCAATTGCAACTAGAAGGGGTACATACACCCAAGTGTTTCTCCTCGAGGTGGCCCAATGATTTTTTTCAAGAATAAATATGGAACATTGAGGTTATGTATTGACTTCAGACAACTAAACAAGGTTACAGTCAAGAATAAACATCCTTTACCAAGGATTGATGATCGTTTTGATCAACTGAAAGGAGAAAAGATATTCTCCAAGATTGACTTGAGGTCAGGCTATCATCAAGTTGTTGGTTGTGGAGCCTGATTATCTTCTTGATTTATAGGTCTTTGTTTTCATCCATGTTTATACCCCATGAAAACTGTACACCCCGGGAGAATTTACACCCCTCCACACAAGGGGGTTGCAGGGGGGATTACCCCCCCTGTGGGGTCTAGGGGTCTCATCCCCCTGGATGGAGGGTCTGGGGGCAAGTGGGCCCCCGGCGGGGGTTTGAGGACAGTTTCCCCTGATGGGGGTTCGAGGACAAATCCCTTGAAGGAAAAATTTCCTTGTAAATGTATATTGTAATTTCATAGTCAATATTGACTATTCATCATTAAGTCATAGATCTGACGGTAGAGATTATGTTAGGGATTTTTTACCTAGAAGAAAACCCCTTTTTTGTATGAGGCCATTTGTATTGCAACTGAGTATTGTATTGTATTGTATGTATTCTAAGAGAGGATACTATGAGAGAAAGAAGAGGAAGTTACAGTGGGTGTGTTGTAGGTTGCATCCCTTCATTTTGCTAGATAATAAAAAGGAAGGACCTAGCAATTTCTCTGGTGGACATAGCCCACACTGGGTGAACCATGTATATCTGTGCCTCTATTGTATTGTGTATCTTTTGTGTTTTATTTCCACATTTTTATTATTTTATTTCTCTGTGATCCTATTTTTCTAACACAAGCGAGAATCAAAGAAGGGGATACTAGCAAAACAGTCTTTAGAACAAGGTATGGACAAAATGAATTTGTGGTGGTGCCTTTGGGATTGACAAATGCATCGACTACATTTATGTGTCTGATGAATGGTGTGTTCAGAGATTTCCTGGATAAGTTTGTAATTTTATTCTTGGATGATATTCTTATCTATTTCAAGACAAAAGAAGAGCATGAGCGACATTTGAGGATGGTGCTACAAGTGTTAAGAGAAAGCCAATTGTATGCCAAATTGAGTAAGTGCACTTTCTATCAAAAGAAGATCCATTATTTGGGTCACATTGTTTCATAAGATGGAATAGCAGTAGATCTAGAAAAGATCGAAGCAATCAATAGTTGGCCAACACCAACAAACATTTTAGAGGTTAGATCATTTATGGGTCTAGTTGGTTATTACAAGAGATTCATTGTGGGATTATCCAAGATTGCACACCCAATAACGTCTTTGCAAATGAAAGGGGTAAAATTTGAATGGAGTTCCAAGTGTGAAGATAATTTCCAGTGTTTAAGGGATTTGCTAACAAGTGCCCTTATTTTGAAAGTTGCAAATATAAATGAGGATTGTGTTATGTGCACAGATGCATGCAAGGAAGGGCTCTATGGAGTCCTTATGCAAAATGGACATGTAATTTGTTATGTGTCCAAAAAATTGAAGGAGCATGAATTGATTATGATACATGACTTAGATTTGCCAGCCATAGTACACGCATTAAGGATGTGGAGGCATTGCCTCATGGGAAAAAAAAAATGAATTAAGGACAGACCATAGTGGTATGAAATATTTGTTTGAATAGTCAACACTAAATTCTAGACAAACTATATGGATGGAATTTATTAGAAAATATAACTTTGATATAAAGAACATAAAGGGAAAAAAGAACAAGGCGGGTGATGCACTCAACGGAAGGGTGCATAAAATGCATGCTACAGCCATTAGTATGTACAGGACAGATTTAAAAGAGAATTCTAGAGGTTGTAACAGTGGATCAACATTATGTGCAAGTCAAAGAAATCTTACAATGGAGTGATATACAACATAAATATAAATATTACAAGTTGGAAGAGGATGGAATCCTCTTATTTCAGAACAGATTTTATGTTCCCAATTCTCAGGAATTGAGAAATTTAGTTCTAAAGGATATGTATAATTTACCATACGTTGGACATCCAAGATATCAAAAAACTATTACAGTTGTAAGAGGTCAATATTTTTGTCTTGGTATGAACAAAGATGTCAGTGATTATTTGGCTAGATGCATGGAATGTCAGAAGGTAAATGCTTAGCACAAACATCTAGTAGGATTGTTGCAACCATTGTCCATTCCTTAATGGAAATGGGAAGTTGTTACTATCGATTTCATTACCAAATTTCCTAGGACAACAAGGAAACATGATTCCATAATTGTAGTGGTGGAAAAGCTTACAAAGGCTGCACATTTCATTCCAGTAAGAGTAACTCACAAGGCAGCCAATATTGCATAAATTTATATGAGAGAAGTTGTTAGGCTACACGGTGTGCCTAACACAAAAGTGTCGAATTGAGATCGCAAGTTCACTTCCAATTTTTGGAAGGGGGTGTTTAAAGGATCTGGGACTAATTTGAACTTCACTAAAACATATCACCCATAGTCAGATGAGCAGACATAGAGAAATAATTGAATAAATGAAGATATGTTGAGAATGTATGTAATGGACAAGCCTTCTAAGTGGAGGACTATATCCATTTAATTGAGTTTTCTTACAATAATGGGTACCATGATTCATTGAAGGTGATCCCATTTGAAGCATTATATGGAAGAAAATGCAACACACCAATAATTTGGGATAACCCAGTAGACAGAGCCATGATTGGGCCAGAATTGTTAAAGGAAGTGGAAGAGCAGATGGTAAATATCAAACAGAATTTGAAAGTTGCACAAGATCGGCAGAAGACCTATGTTGATAAAAGAATAACACATAGATAATTCAAAGTAGGAGAACATGTGTTTTTAAAATTCAATGCCAAGAGAAGCTCGTTGAAATTGGGAAGTTTCCCAAAGTTGGCAGTGAGATATTGTAGGCCTTTTGAAGTCTTAGAAAAGATAGGACTAGTTGCATGCATGCTAGCATTACCTGCATCCATGAGAATTCATAATGTGTTCCATGTGTCTTTATTAAAAAAGTATGTACATGATCATAATCATTTGATTTATTGGAATGTGATCCAGGTGGAACACGAAGGGGGTTTCCGAGTGGAACCAGTGCACGTCCTAGACCAGAAAATAAAAGTTCTCAGGAAAAAATCCATCGGCTTGGTAAAGATTCAATGGACCTATGACGGTCCTGAAGACACTACATGGGAGCACAAGGAAGCCATGCGAGAAGCATACCCACAAATTTTTGAAACTTTTGAAGAAAATTGAATGTACATTTGTACATAACTGAATGAAGTCTCCATTTTGGAAATTGAAGTTCCTGGAGCCACAACTCTGAAATTTTATGTCCAACTGATGTGTGGGTTGAGGGGAAAGGGGAGTTGTTGGTTGGAATTGTTGTGTGAGTCATTAAGTTGTGGAATCATCAAGTATTTTGATGGAATGTTTTTATATATGTCAATGTGTAAACTGTATGGTTATGTGCACTGAGGAAAGTGTAGTTTGTAGGGGAAGGGGATTGTAACATCCATGTTTTCAAACCCCAAACTAGCGATGTGTATTTTAAATGTAGTATGTGGTCGAGAGCCAAGCAATGTATATTGTAAATGTGATGCATGGAAATGATGTAAATTGAAATATAATGAATAAAATGTATCGCTAGTTCCAGATGGAAACAGACGGAGATTTGGGGGCTAAGTATCTACAAGAGAGGGAAGGGGTCCAAGGGGGAGAGTTACCCATATCTATTAAACCAAAACCCATTTCCTATTTTTCTCTAAATTATCATTGTCGTGAACCTTCCATTAGTTATTGAGTGTTCTAGAGCCCAATCATTGAATTCATGTAAGAGGGTTGGTGTGAGAGTCACTTCCCATAGTCATTGAGAGAATGGGGGATAAATACAATCAGCTTTGGGAAGAGTGCAAGTCAAGCAAGTAAGAGAAACAGAGGAAAAATTCATATGGGTAGGAGACCAGAATTATGCATTCACGTTTTTTGATGCATAGTTGTTTTTTGCATGGAGTTTTTTGGACAACAACGGAGTTCTAAGTGTTGAAGCTTGAAGGTAGTTATTGTGGAAATGTTTGGCTATTGTTTAGAGCTGCAATCTTGTGAAGAAAAAGGTTGTGTTTCTGGGAGTGATGTGTTGCTCGAAATTCACAGAGGAAGAATGTGTTTTGTTGTTGGGAGAATTTATGTTTGTAGCTGTAGAATTCATGAGGTCCCAACAAGTAAAATTTATGTCCAACTTGTGTTGGAAGCCCTGGAGGGGAATGGAAAGGTTTGATGAACTATGAGCAGTGAAGGGGGATTCCATCCCTTGGATTGTATAGGTTGAGGGGAAATGAGTTGGTGGACTGGAATTAGTTGTGAGATTAACTACTGAGAGGGGAACTTTAATCAACCTTATGGACCATTGTCTCTTTTGGATTCATAGCCCCATCTCAGGGGTGTCTTACTGTTGAGAATTGGAACAACAAGGCTACGGTTGGGAGGAACTCCCATCCTCTGCAACGGGTTGCATACTTGTATAAGATAAATGTTCTTATATGGTGTGTTGATGTGTTAAATGTTGATATATATTTGTTGTGCATTTTACTCTGAGTTATATTGGTTATAAATGTTTTTTGGGAGAAGAATGATGCACTTAAATACATGTTCATATGGTTAAATATTTTTGTATGTTATTTAATTACTTCTATGCATGGTTGAGCAATTGTAATTACATTTTTAAGCAGTAGAGACAACTATATGAGTTTAGTTGTCATGTTGTGTGATTATTTCTGCATTTTGATTTAGTATCAGAAATTTTATGGGGTCATTTTAGTAGTGACGTGACCCAGATGGGGGTTGGGTACGTTACAATAGGGATGTAGAGGAAATTTTTTCTTGAGATTTCATGCTTTAATAGAATTCAAAAACCACAAAAGTCATGAGCCCCTAGATAGCTATATGTGGAGTTTTAAGTAATAGATACAAATTCATTGTTCAATATCAAATAAAATGTGTGTAACAATTGGCACTACACAATATCTATGATATTTAAATGATAAATAAGAAATGTATTCACCCTAGTGGGATGGGATGGAGCTCATGTGGACCATATATCAACCGAAGGTGACCTGGAATAAAAAAGAAGCAATCATAAATTGATCTTGCATACAAACAACAACATTTGAATGAAAATACTAGAATATGATTTGTAGACTAAGAAGAAAAGGGAGGGAAATGATTCAAACAATGCTTATCCTCACAAAAATGGAAGTATGGAACAATGCCTTTGGCTTCTTTCAGATTCTTTAAATAAGGAGGAGCATGTCCACCATAATTGTTATTACTGTTTCTTTAATCTTCAAGATTATGGTGGGTTAGTTATTGCTTCTAACACATCATTCAACCATTCTTGAATATATTCACGTAATGATGTTATGTTTATGTCTTATTTCACCCTAATTCCAAATAACTCATTCTCAATGTTCTTCAATGTGTCACATTTTTGTTGCGTTGTGGATTATTGATCTCCATTCTCATTCACGAAAATGACCAGCCACTTTCAGAGTTCTTCTTCTGGAAATTGTGTCAGGTCATCAAATTATGTTCCCCATGAGACCCTCGGTACACTTGGTTATCCTTTTACCTAATCCTTTTTTAACACCATTGAGTCCTTTATCAAAAGTAGACCTTCTAGTTCCTTTATAATATTAAGAGATTTTACAAACAATGCATTCTTCTTTTCCTCCATAGAATCACAGGTGGAGCTCAATTGTCAGAGAGTGTCTACTCTCCCAAGCCAACCAGCCTGAATTTTCCTTGACCCACTTTTAGAAGGAAGGTCATTCTTCCGCCTTATAATATCATCCATATTGGATATTCTTTCTACAAATGTGCTTACTGCATTCTTATAAAAATTCTCATCATTCTAGAGATCCTTTTGTAGATGGTCCCTAAGAGTGTGAATCCTTCCAGTTATGAAACATGCCTCAACAAACATTTCCCAAGCTTCCTGAATAATGTTGAGTCTCTTATCAATTTTTTCAAGGACATATCTCATAATACCCATCAACAGTTTGCATCTTTGGTGACTTTGGATTTCGATCCAGCCATTTCTTTAGGGGATTATTTCAGGACTATCATAGATAATGGCTCTACAAATAATGGCTTTGGGCTAAGGGTGGCTTCAATTTCCCTTACCCTCTTTTGGAATCTCTCATTCTCTACCTCCTACTATGTTATCGAGTGATATAAAGCCTCACCCATAGCCTGATGAAACTTGAGAACCCTTGAAGGATTCAACCCCTTGACTTCAATTTCAAAGCTCCATTTTCCCATCACCTTTGTATCCTTCATGTTAACTCCTTTGATATGGAGCATCTTGAATTGTTTTTCATATTTGGTGTGATAAAGAGTCACAAACTCTTCCTCAAAACAATCAGCACCTCCTGGGCCAACTCCTATGCTATCAACTTACTCTCTACTATTTGTAATGCATCCCATGCAGACATGTTATTGACTTCATCAACTTCCATGTCAGTCATGTTCAATTCTAAATCGTCTGGGATCTAGAGAAACACCTTCATCTAGGTTTCTTTTTCTTTTGGTAACAAGAGTAACAACATGTGTTGCCTCCAATTGATATCGAGGGGAGTCCCCACCATCTCCATCATCCGCACATTCCTCATTACTCTCCCTTCCACTAGAATTAATCTCTTAACTATTGTGGCTTAAAGAGGGGATCTTATGGGGGTGATGAACTATGCCACCCTCAACATTGGATGTGAATCTACCCCTTTGTCTATGTTGTGACTACTTTTTTTCTTCGAGGGGAGAGACCTCTATTGCACCAACATTTGAACTTCACCTTGTATGTGCATCTTCACGGGAGGCTTGTTTCTTCTTTTTGGGAGTGATTTTGCTCATAGTACTTATCACCTTGGCCTCGACATGAGAGTCCTCATTTTCATTGCCTCCTTATGTAATTTCTTACACCTTATTAAAAATTGAGGCATAATCAATTGATACCATATGAGCCATGAAAATACCTTTCAAATCAAATCGATTGTGATATTTTTCTTCTTTCATATTAAAGGAATCGAAGAATCCTTCCATATTAGTCAGACTTGATGAAATTTTGAATGTAATATCGGAAATATTGAATGGCATGGGAATAAATTGTTGCTTTCTCTTCTTATCAAAGAACAAGGACCATGTCATGTACTCTCTACACAACTCTTACACCAAAAATGTGTCACACACAGAACGGGGAAGAAGAAAGGACTTCCCTTCAAAGACAAATAGCCTTATGTATGTGAACTTCTCTTCAAACACACACACTCCTTTCCCCCTAAGAAAATCCATGGTCATTTCTATCACTCTCGTTGGTTCAGTACCTGTGAGCATGATTTTGCACCCCTTGACAAAGGAATCTTGGATTTGGTAAAAATAAAATGGAGCTTTGTGCTTCCATAATGTGGAATACCAAAATTGAGTAGGATCTTCCTCAAAATTAAAATTTCCCCTTAGGGAATTCCTTCGAATGTAGTACAACAAACTAGAGAAAGAACCAAGTAATAGGTCATGTAAAGCCTCTTAGTCTAAATGAAACTAGATAATTGGTGGGAAATATTATTTGAGATAACATGAGATAACCTGGGCCCAATCAAAGATGGTACCTACCTTTATTGTGTTAAAATAATTGTTGTGCTCATTTTACCATAGACAATATCACTATTGTCACCCGACCATAGGCATGCAGCCACCCCCGAGCACCTTAACCTCTGACAAAATTATTTTGGAAATCCATACTAGAACCAATAGATAAACCCTAGTTTCTAATTTCAACAACAACTCAAGACAATTAGAGTGTTACTTCTCCAAGGTTAGCACACAAGAGAGAGAATATCCATATCCATGGAACAATTACCATATACAACTGCAGCAGTTGCAATTTCACTACTCTCTCAAACGTGTGCCATACCTAGAAATAATATCACCAAGAGTATTACCAAGAATATCACCAAGAGATTCACCAAGAATATCACTTAGAGAGAGAACAAGACCAAGAGATGACCATATGCCCTTATTCCTCCTTGTAGTTACAACTGCAACTCTCCACAAGACTTGCGCTCTGACTGGGTGTACAAATGAGCTAAAATGTCCTCTATTTATATTAATATGTCCAATGACTTTTCTGGTTAGGCTGACCTGACTTTCTGGTAATTATATTTTTTGTTTATCGTTTTCCTGTGGAGCTAACTTGTCTTTCTAGAAGATAATATTATTTATTCTGCTAGGCCGACTTGTCTTCTAGGGTTTTCACACATATGTTTAGGGTTATTTCTTTAGGAATATTCCATTCTAGTAAAAGGTTACATGTCGAGGTTAATACCTCCCACAACTATCGTAACATCAACACTCCCTCCTAGCTAGGGAGGTATTAACATTAATGGTCTTGAGCACACAAAGACCATTTTTTTGGTAGCATCATCATAGCCACACATCTTATCTCATGATCATGTAGATCAAGTCACAAGCATCATCATCACTATCAGTATTGTCTGATAGCATCCTTGCATCAACATACATCATCCTTTTCATCATCTCTCAAGGTCATTCTCCATCTGAGTAATCGGGCATGATGTTGAATAAGTCATGTGATGAACTCAGTGCACTCAGCAGAGTGTCTTGCATGAGTCACCCACTCAACAGAGTGATACAAGAACCATTCTTCTAATATGGACATATTGTGTCCTAGAATAATAGTTATCCCAACATATGTTGAAAACTCCACAATGGGCTACAAGGATCATTATTCTAATCTAGACCTACGTCCTAGAAGAATGACAATCCTCTCAGATGTTGAAATCCACCCTATGGTCTACAGAGAGCATTCCTACAGAAATTTCAGTCTCGAACTATTTTCTAATCGGGCCATTTGTACCATATATATCAATCTCTACCCATATGCCTTAGAAAATATTGGTCATGTATCAATCACCCTAATCAGTACATCATGTCCTTAGGAGGCGGACTATTCAACATGATCGGGCCAATAACTGTGCCCCAGGAAAAATACAAGTCCATGGTATGTCAACAATTTGTCAACATGTACCATTCTCCATGGGAAGAATGTCTGTCAACCATCAATTCATTCTGCCAAGACCATTCTTTGCTTGGAGAATTTGGACATGGTATTTCCATCAACACACTGACTATCCATCTATCTGGAAATCATCTCCAACACTAGTGGTAGTCTCCATGGAAATCAAATAGTAGCATACAGGTTCTACAATGCCATCCAATAGAACGCAATTATGTTTATTCATTGTAGTATACAACTATTATCCAGTGGTACACAACCACTCCTACTAGCACACTGCTACTAACCAATGACACACGGTCACTACCAGTGGATCACATCCACCACAATAGCATACAACTATTGTGCAGAGACATACAGTCTCTACAACAATCATATCATCTGATATCAACTTGTATAAACAATATCATGTTACAAACTGAGTCATATGAGCCATTCTTCCACTCACATCTGTGAGGTCTGGAAGAGCATCTTCCCTTGAAAAGTTAAACATTGGCCATGGGCTATCTAGACTATTCTTCTCAAGCATAGAAGAATAAGTGTCCCTGGTTTCTGAACTTGGACCATTCAACCCAACTGGGCCATTCTTTTGGCACTAATCACAGTGCAACCTGGAGAGAATGAGTCTTCCTAAGGGAATGATTGTCCAGACCATTTCCTACAAAAATGATTGTCATGCACCAAACTCCTACATTGGACCATTCGTCGAAACTTCTCACAACTCTTAACTTCGAAAGAATGACTACCCAGAGAGGTGGACCATTCTTTCTTGACCACTTCTCATATTGACTGCCAAGGAGAATGGTCGTCCTCGACCATTCCCCCACACTGGCCACAAGGGGAATCATTGTCTATGGTACATCAGAAATTTGTCGGACCATGATTGTTCGTTATGGACCATTTTTCAAACTGGAAAATGATTGTCCATCGGAAATCTTGGACCACTTTCCGAACTAGAAAGTGATTGTCCAACTTGGACCATTTTCCAAACTAGAAAATGATTGTCCATATATCAATAACATATCAGTGATCCCTCCCAACCTGGGGAGTAATCACTTCCCTTTCCAATAAGGAAGTCATATCCACGAGTCCATCTTGTCCCTTAAGTATGCAAACTTTTCATCGTGGATAGAGCCTTTACCAAAATATCCACTATCTTCTCATAAGTGGAGATATATTGGAGAATTACTTCTCCCCTTTTGACTTTATCACGAAGAAAATAGTACTTGATCTCAATGTGCTTCAACCTGTCATGGAACATCGGGTTCTCTAGGAGCTTTACGCAGCTTTGGTTATAAAAATATATCACGGTCGAATCCAGCACGTGATCAAATAGTCCAGAAACCAGCTTACGGAGCCACACTGCTTCTGTAGAAGCATCACAACCTGCAATATATTTTGCTTCTGCAGTGTTGAGTGCAACAGACTTATGTTTCCTTCTAGCCCATGATATCATGGCAAATCTCAAGCTGAAAAAATGTCCAAGAAGTACTTCTTTTGGTATCTGCACTCCATTCCCAATTTGAATCGATAAATCCATACAGTTGTATACCATAACTCAAACGTCCATGAAGATATTTCAAGACATGCTTTGCAATTATTCAATTAGCATGGCTAGGTTCCACCTAGAACTGGCTCAACATGTTCACAGCAAAGAAAATGCTTGGCCTAGTATTCATCGAATACATCAAGGATATAATCAATTACTGATACAGGGACGAGTCTATTGGATCAGAGTCTCTCAACTTCTTCAAATCTCTCATCATGGGAGTTTTTCATGTATTTATAATTCATCATCCCAGACTTCTAAAGAACCATTTCGATACACTTCCTCTGTCATAAGAAGTTTTCACCACGCTTCTGTTGTACATGAGAGGCTCTGCACCAAGTTGCTTGAATCCATACAAGGTCTTCTTCCATCTACATTCATGGGTCTCTTTTGGTATACCTAAAAACCTTGATGTTTCTCTACATATGCTTCTTCTTCAATTACTCTGTCAAGAAGAATAGTCTTTAAATCCATCTAATGTAAACTCCAACCCATGGATACTACAAGAAATGTAATGGCTCAAATAGAGGTATATCTGGTTACTGGAACAAGTTGTCATCATAGTCTTACCCCTCCTTCTAGGAGAACCTTCTAGCCCCAAATCCTACCTTGTATTTATTGATACTTCTATCCACTGCATGTTTTTATCTTGTAAATCCATTTAGGCACAATTTCCCATACATCGTTTTTCATGATTGATATTCTTCCATCACAACTTCCTTCTATTCTTTCTACTTTCCATGCTTCCTTTATAATTGATACTTGGTGAGACCATCTGCTTCACCATTGATGAAGTCATCTGCTCCATGCTTGAAACTGACACTCTAGATTCTTCTGAGAGTTATCGCATGTGACCTTCCTAGAACAAGAACAACAAGAGAAAAAGTATTTCCAATAACATTTTCATAAGAATATATATATGGTAACAAGGATCATAGAATTACCAAGGTGACATGATCGGGAACAAGAAACATCTCCTAGAGGAGATGTTTTCATTTTGCAAACAACTGTCAATAGTACTTACATGCAACCAAGTATACCTAGCAGTAATATAACCTTTCAAAAATTATTGTCACAACTCAACTATCAAACTTGATATGTGTAAATCTTAACAATTTGATCAATCAAACCTGGAACCTGGAGCCTCAACTGCTTGTTCCTCTGAATGTATTGAATCCAAGATCATTGGTTGGTCAAGGTCTCTTGTACATTCCATGCAAAAACACACTCATGCTTTTGCTCAATTATATAATATGAAAATCATATACAAGTGCATACCTTTGAAATTAGCAGCATCGTTCATCTTGTCTTCTAATCTAAGGCTAGAAATTGTCTTAAAAAGAAGAGGTTAGAAACTGAATAAAAATATTCAATGATTAGAACATGCTAGAAACTATGAAATTTTGACTTTGACCATAAATTCAATTTTGACCAAAAGTCAACTTTTGACTTTGAACAAAAACTCAAACTTGACGTTTTTTCTTGCTGAGAGTACCAATAGGTACACTAGGATAAGGTGCACTAGAATGTCCAGGAATTATGCCAAACTTCTCACTTTAAGTGCCCATAAGGTTAGGTTAGGGTTTGCTACAGCTGCACAATCAGAAACCCTAGCTGCAGTTGTAACTGGTGCCACAATGAGCTTAACAAAGCACTGCCATGCTACCTTCCAGTGGTTATATTGTCTTGAAGGTGGTGTGGGCCCATAACTTGTTAAAATAATTGATGTGATCATTTTACCATAGACAATATCACTATTGTCACCCAACCATAGGCACGCAGCCACCCCTGCGCACCTTAGCCTTTGACAAAATTATTCTAGAAAGATATACTAACACCAATAGACAAACTCTAATTGCTAACTGCAACAACAACTCAAGACAAGTAGAGCGCTACTTCTCCAATGGTAGCACACAAGAGAGATAATCTCCATATCCATAGAACAAGTACCATACACAATTGCAGTAGTTGCAGTTGCACTACTCTCTCAAACTTGCTCCATACTTAGAAAGAATATCACCAAGAGTATTACCAAGAATATCATCAAGAATATCACTTAGAGAGAGACCAAGACCAAGAGATGACCATACGCCCTTATTCCTCCTTGCAGCTGCAACTGCAGCTCTCCACAAGACTTGTGCTCTAACTAGGTGTACAAATGAGCTAAAACATCCTCTATTTATATTAACCTATCCAGTGACTTTTATGGTTGGGCCGACCTGACTTTCTGGTAATCATATTTTCTATTTATCTTTTTCCTCTGGAGCTAACTTTTCTTTATGGAAGATAATATTCTAATATTATTTATTCTTCTAGGTTGACTTGTCTTCTAGGGTTTTCACACATTTGTTTAGGGTTTCCCTTGCTTCTGAAATATTCCATTATAGTCAAATATTACACGTGGAGGTTAATACCTCTAGTAACTACCGTAACATCAACATATTGAGTAATGGAGTACATATAGAGCATACTTGGGAACACACATTGTTGAGTCTTGACCCACCGGTCATGTTAAAATCCAATAAAAATCTTTAAATGGTTAAGCTAACATGCATGTGTTGATTTCACTGATGTTCAAGGATCCCACGAGGGGTTGGACAAAGAATTCCTTGAGTGAACTCATGCCACCACCATGAGTGTCCAAGAAGGAATTTTCTTAAGGAAGTTTTAGGACTCTATCTGGTGTCGAGAGACGTAGCATCCTTCTGAAAGTATTCGGTGTTAAAGGGATAGGTGTTCTACCGTTTTCCTTAACCTCAATGAGTTGATGCTTTGAATTGAATCTCTTAACAAACCAAGTGACTAGTTCTCTTAAATTGAATTCCATAGGCACGCATTCGGCTTTCACTATCTGTGATGTTCATACTTTTTTTTTGAGATTTTCTGCCAGGGAAAACTCAAAATACCACTTATACACTATAGACCACTGGAAATACGTACTTTCATGAGCCAACAAATTCATTGTGTCTCCACATAATGGTTCTCTCTTCTTCTTGTTCACCATATTTTTCCACTTCCAATGCACTTGGATAAGTATGAGGATTACATGTATAACTTTGATTTCATGTTTGATAGGTACCCCTTAATCACAAATTAGGGGTCAATTTACTATTCAAATTTTCCATTTCATATGTTTGGTGCATGTCGTTCATTAAATGGTAATTGTTATTCGCATACACAAGGATCAGGGGAAATGTGTGAGAATTAATCCTCATTAATTAACAATGGTTGTTCTCATCATTTGGGAGATGTTTCATGGATATGCTAAGATTACCTCTAGAAAAAAAAACGTATCTTGCGTGGAAAGTGGATGTTGGATTACGTGGCATGTTGGTGTGGGGATCAAGAGTATTAAGTGGAATGTGGGTTGCGGGAAGAAGGATGATGCAGGGAGGCACGTCGGGGTCATCCTTCCGCATGAGCTACCCAGGAAAATGGAGAAAAATCTAAGTATGGAATGTTGGGACACAGGTATGCAGGTTTTGGGAATGTGGAAATGTAGGGATGCAGGTATGCAGGTTGTGGGAATGCGGAAAACTTTGTGAGGATTTCACCCCAACATATGAATGATATACTTAAGTGGGAGGTAGGAATATAAGGTTTTCGAAAATGGTATTACAACCCCCTGCCCCCCCTCACATTCACATAACTAAAATGTTAGGAAAAGGGGACCTACAATGGATATTCATACATAGGTAGAAGAAGGAAAAAATGTATCAATAGGTACACATTTTTAAGGTTCAAAATGATGACCACGTGAAGAGTGAGTGTTTCAACCAACCATACAATTCAAGTCTTCCTTCTAATGCCAAATTCTATTGATGGGTTCATATGACTTGTTGAAAAGTGAGGGTTTTCCCCAATGTGCGGTACCAATTATCCCTCACTCTATTTGGGATAGGAAAACTCATTTAAATTCTAGTCCAACAACCATTTGTTGGGTTTTCTTATGACTATCAAATTTATTTCAATGCTAGATACAAAATGAGAATAATCTAGATGCAAAATGAAGTCATATTCTATCTATCCTAACTAGGAATGATGACTAGAACTGAAAATCACAAGTGAGAGAATGTAATAAAAATTACTCCATATTAGATATTTATTCCAGGAAATAAAAGAAAATACATAAAGTTGAATCTTCAAGCATATTATTATTCATATCATGATCTTTCAATAAGAAAGACACAATATTTAAGAAAGAAAAATTAAGAGTGACTAAAGAAAAGACCAAAGAAACAATTGCAGTCTTACAACAATCCTAGCATAGAAGTAACATGAATAACATAATGTCGATTACAACATCAGAACCAAAGTTCCACCAAAATTTGTCTTAAGATGCTTCTCCTTCTTCATCTTTCATAAAAAAAAAAAGTTTACTAAAATTTGTCCCAACAAAATCCATTTTTCGTCATTCCTAAGCTATATTTATGGTTATTTACAAAGGAAATACCTCTTGGTCGATATGATTCCTTTCTTGGCAATTTGTCTCTTCACCTACCCTTCTTTAACCCTTTCCAATATTTTCATTTTCAAAAAGGATCTTTTGTCTTTTATGTGATTAGTCATTGGCTATTCACTCTCTTTTCCATGTATACCCTCCACAAATCATATTGAGATGAAATTTCTTCTATGCATGAGATTCTCATATGCCACCTCAATGGCCACCAATCCTCTTTGCATGGGGCCTACACCATTATTTAGCATATTTGTGTATGAATTAATAAAATTAACATCTCTTGAGGGGGTTGCAATGCATTTTGTTAATACTTCCTTGGAAACTTTAGAATTCATTCCTATAAAAACACTCCTCTCTGGTAACTTTAGAAGTCGTTCTTATAAAAACACTCTTTTGATGAATAATTATTTACAGCTCTTCTAATTTTTCTGTTGTTGGTCTGGGTGTAGTCATCTCTCCGAGAGTAGGCAAGTGGCACCTTTATATTTCCTTTTCTACATCTTGATGAAGTTATTGGCACTTGTTTACTAAATTGGTGACCTCTTTATCTAAGGAAGCACAAGTTGATCTGTAGCTTGCTAACACAATGTAGTTACATTGAGCTTCTTATGTATCATTCTAGGGAGGTTTTTAGGTGCATCATTTTCCTTTGTTTGCCACTTCCTCAATTCATCAAAATCCATCTGAATTCCCTCATATAATTAGTATTTTCTCTCTGATATTATCTTGGAGGGTACATAATTGAGATGAGTAATTATGGAACTCTTGCAAGTTATTGTACAAAGTCGTGTGTGCCATGTTTATTTCCTCCAAAATTGAGAATGTTCATGCCTTGAATTTAGATATACTACCCCTGTATTTTCTATGGCGTGCCACTTGACTTATTTTCCTTTTATATTCTTCTATATTTTTCATCATCTTAGAAACATTGGACTCAGCTGCAACAATACAAGAAACACTCATACAAATGGCAGCCATTGTGTTTTCCTTGGTGTTTCTAAGTACAAGGACCTATGTTGTTACTGTCGATTATGGGATTCCTTGCAATCTAAGTTTTTTTTATGTGTATCTATTACTATTTCTTTCCTCTTCTTATCAACGATGAAAAAATATAGCTTTGTGACAAAATATGACTCTGTTGGAGTGAAATTTCCTAATCCCATTTCTAGAAGCAGAAAGTGCCCTCTAGTGACAGTTTGCATTGGGGAATTCATGGATATTTTAGGAATGGATGATCCCTCCCCAATAAGCTCTATACTGCCCGATTCTTGTTTACCCTTTTCTTCAACTTCTCTTTTCTTTACTTATTCTTCCTCTAAGTATTTTCAAGTTTCTTCCTTTCATTGAGCTTCAACTCTTTCTATGGCACCCTTCTTTTCATTTATCATTTGTTCTCTTTCTACTTCTTTTTTCTTTCTTCTTATTTATTCTTTTGTTTATCATCCTTCCCTTTCTTTATTTCTATAGATCCATTTCTGCCACTACTCATTTTGACTTCTAGCTCCTCTAGCGATGTTACCCTTTGGTAGAGTTCTTATTCTTTCCACTCTTCATTCTAGTATGGCCACTTATATTTGTATGTTGAACAATGATGTTCAATGAAACCACAGGGATCATGCCTCTTGAACCTCTCCATTCCAAAATAGAATATGTCCAATGCCTCCCCCTCTTCATTAGCTTATTTTCCATTATTTATGTTGTATTCATATAGACAAAGGGGGAAGTAGAGCTTTCTTGGCTTGTGCAAGAATAGAGATAACTCTATTTATGTACATCTAGCAGGCTACCTCTTGTAAAACCAATTTCTCGGGTGTAAATTTAGGAAATAGATGTGGGGGCTTGGTAACTCCAAATATTTTGAGGTAGGTTCCTTTCTTAGTCATGTCAATCATTGATGTCAATTATAATCTACATAGCCTTCTCAGTAATGCACTTCGATGGTTTGTGAACGATCTATGTATATAATGGTGCCATGAACTACTCATCGATCTTGGTGTAATGTATTTTGTATTTGTGTTTCCAAAGATCTTGGCAATATACGAGGATAGGATTCTCACTAGAAAACCATCGTCATCACATACCTTGGAAATTGTTTATCACGCACATCGCATCCAGCAAGTAAGAAGACATGTAGAAATTCAAGGGGGTTCCTATAGCCAAATACTTAACTCTTGAAATGGCCTGGTTCAATGCAACTGATAACATAGATGGCCAGTTGAAGATTGTCCCCACTCTCATCACTTGATAAATCAGTGCCACCCAAGATTCTCTAAATTGGGTAGTGTCGTCCTCCCATATAAACTTCTTATTAGGGCCATGGTCAATCTGTATGGTGTTCAAAGATTTTCTATAGGATATATGCATGTACTCTGCGACCTAGATTTCTTCTAAGGAATCCACCATCTCTTTAGAAGTTGGTGATAGTCAAATTTGAGTTGCATGACCTAGTGATCCCTGATATAAACGTGTGGAGTAGGGAACTTGTAATACATCTCAAGATTTGAAGGCCAGAAAGAGGTGATATATTTTCCCTCCTTGTATTTGATCAAGCTATTGTCAATATCCATATGCAATATTAGCGAAGATAAGACTTTGGTGCATAGGAGCACAATTGGTCTAGTTGAGACCCAATCGAGATTGGATCTCTTTATAGCTTAATATACACATGCATTTGGATTTTTATCTCCATTAGGCGGTGGAATCTTGGGGTATTTCTCCTTCTTAAACATCTAGTATATTACGCGCCCCCCCGCCCCCCCACTGATAATGGGTGGTCTTGTTGATTTTTCATAATGTATCACAATAGAGTGATCTTATGTCCCTTTTCTCTTCCTATGTCTCTTCATAAGTTTCTCCTTCTAAACTAATTTCAAGAATTATTTTTGTCTATTTACACGTCCTCTTGTAATCCATATCTAAATCCTGATACTCATCCATGTTAACAACATGGCACATTCACATGGTTGGGAAAAATAAACACGGTTTCCTTGTTATAATTTAGATATATTTGAAAAAAAAATTCACGGTTCTAACAGAGGGTTAAATTGTCCAATCTAATAGCTCCATCTGAAATGATTCTAATAACTTCTCGTTGAGGATTTGACGCTAGGTTATGTGGAATCATCCTAGCAAATGAAAACATGGTAGTTTTCACATTCTTAGGAAATTATTTGGTAATCACAACATACATGCAAATCGAAAAGAAAATCCCTTCATAAGGTTTATGTGTGAAAGTAAAATCCAAAACCCTAGTGAAACTTTATTGTCATTTACCTTTCAGAAATACTAACTGTTCTTTTCTTTTATGCCTTGCAAGTGACTATGTGTATGTCTTACAACCAAGTTGAATTTTCAAAGTCATCACGATTCATGCCTCATGATGTTGTGACATGTCATGATTCGGTAAAGTTTAACCCTATGCAAAAAAATTGTGTTGCCATGATTAAGACTCCTGTGAACTTTTTGGATCTCACAACATGTTGCAGTTCTTCCAAAATAAAAAATCTTCGATAAGTGCAATGTGTCGTGGCATTGTCAAAGTTTGTAACCTTGTAATATTGTAATAAGTGTAATGTGTCATGGCATTGTGAAGGTTTGTAACTTTGAAATAAGTGTGATGTGTAATGGCCAATCATGAAGTCAAAAATTGTCAAAATTATGATACATTGCGGTGGTGAAATTTTATAAAGTTTGTGATGGCTGCAATATGTCGCAAAGACATGAAACTTCATTTTTTGTGAAATCTTCAAGACAAAACTGCATAAAACAATTCTTGAGAAAGGAAAAGAAAAGGCCACAAGAAGCTTGAGGGAAAAAAAAAATTGTTCAAGTCATAAACAAAAACCAAAGAACTTCAAGCAACCTTACTAGAGACCTCACGACAAGAAGAAGCTTGCAAATGGGCTCCAAGGTTTCCTACAAATCCAAAATATGGACAAGCTCAAAATCCCAAAACTTTAGAAGAATAAGAGGGGCACAAATTTTTGCTTGAGTTATAGAAAAACAACACCAAACTTGGGAAAGTTGTTGCTATCTCAACATAGTGCATGAAGTTGTTCATGGTTTTGGGTGTACACTATGCAAAATCCAATCTCTATCAAAGTCTTCATAGCCTCAATTGTCCAATTTCAACTTCCATGCTACCATTTATATTCATTTTCCAATCATGGCATGCAAAGGCCAAGCTCTACTTAGCCATTTGCATTGAAGCCTATAGATTTTATTTGTTCAAAACATAGAGTCACCCTTTCTTGTATTATTGTTTATGCATCAACCCGGTTTTGCATTGTCGATCGATAACCCATAAGCCTATTATTGTGTTTACCTTCCCATTTGGCTCAAACTCATACCTATATACTACTAACAAATCTTGGAACTATGGTTTTGATTATTTTGATTGTGGGTAGCCCACATATCTAATTATGGAGAATTGTGTCTATATTTTTTGAGTTAGTGGTGGCTTTCATAGCTTTGTGCCTTGGAGTTTGAATTTAGTGGGTTGTTTACTACACCTGTGTTTTAATTTTTATTGTATCAAAATTCAACCATACAACCTTGAGTTGGGGGTCGTGACGGGTCTAAGGGTGCCATTGTTTTAGAATACAATGCCATTTGATTGTTAGTAGATATTGGTCAGCCTATTATGGATGCAAGTTTGAACCCTATACCTCTTATTGGTGCTATTTTGGATTGTGATATGCAACATGTGGGTATCGTGGTTTAGGTTTGTCACCATGATGATATGGGTTATAGTCCTTGCTCTATGCTATCGTTGAATTTGTTTCCCTCAACTTATACATCGTGTTCATAGTTGATATATGTGGTTGGATGTTGTTGGCCTTCATTGTTCTACACACACATGATCTATTATTTTATGTGGTTGTACATGTTCAATTGATGTTGTGTGGATTTGAAGTTTCCTTCCATTTGTAGGCATAGCAATTTAATGCAATTTCATATGGAAAATACTTATCCCACGGATAAAGACTTGCAATGATAACGAAATGTTCACTCCTTGATTGTTAAAACAAAAACATGCAAATTATTGTTTACAATATTATTGGTGATATTAGCTTCTTCAGCATTTTGTTCAAATCTTGTTGAGTGCATGCTTGAGTTGCAAAATAAAGATACACAATTGAATGTTAGGGTCTTGGGGAAGCAAATGATCCCTAGCCACATATATGACACCATTGCATATGACAACTAGTTTTAATCGCAGTCTAGATTTATGAGTAATGACAGTTGGGACATCTAGTTATAATGTTCATTCAGGATGTAGTTTTGAGTGGCTTGCAAACAATATAGTCTTACTTACCTATCTTTTCCTTATATCCATTTTCTCTACCTGATGCACAGTTTGGTCTACCATACACCCATTCTATGTTACATCTCATTTGTGCGTGCATTCATAGTTATAGGATAATGCAAGGTTACGTTTTGTGTGCATGAGTTTCTTGCATTAGTGTGGATTGAGTACATACTTAGGATGGGAAATCTTTAGTTGATGTCACATACTAGCAAAAGAAGAGGAACCTTCTTACTGGCTTGTAACATCTCCAGTTTAATCCTCGTAAATTAAAATGTAATTGTGCAAATGTGATTTAGGTTGGTGTGTTAGTATGTTCTAGGTTGGAGAGCCTATATTGATCAATATGGCCAAGGGTTGAGCTATGTAAATTGTACAATGAATCTTTTAATAAAAATACAACATTGGTT
Source organism: Picea engelmannii (assembly GCA_009831015.1). Taxonomy (NCBI): domain Eukaryota; kingdom Viridiplantae; phylum Streptophyta; class Pinopsida; order Pinales; family Pinaceae; genus Picea; species Picea engelmannii. The sequence goes on from ML779819.1 coordinate 93,136, forward strand.
GTGATACGAGAGGGATGGTAATGTTAGGGGGTTATGATTCCACAAAAGAGGGGGGTTAAAAGGGGGTCCAAGGGAAAACCCATGTCATTTTCCTAGTTAATGTGACATTATTATATAATCCTTCTTTGACTTATTAGACACCCAATCATCAAATGCATGTAAGAGGTTGGGTGAGGCAATCAACTCATCTAGTAAAGGTAGCATGGGATAAATATAATCATTTTTGGAAAGAGTGAGAGTCAAGCAAGCATGGGAGGAAAAGGAAATTCGAGTAAGAAGAGGAAGCGGATTTTAGAAGAGGTTTTTGGAAAGCAAGAGGGGAGCTTTGTGTTGGGAAAGACCTCAAGCCATGTTGTGTATGAGAAAACCTTATTGGGATGAGTTTTTATGCTGAAAATTAGGTTGAGTGCTTGTAACAGCTTGGTTGAGCTATGAGTTGATGTTGAGAATGAGGCTATGTGCCTGTAAATGCATTTCTTGTTGATGAAATGGTTCAAGAGCCTTGAGAAGGAAAATGTGAGCACTTCTGGAACAGCTAAGATATTTATTGGCCAACCATGTGCTAGAGGCATGGAGGGAAGTAGGATATCCTGAGGGACTATGTGACAGAGAAGAGGATCCCATTCCTTAGGTTGTGCAAGTTGGGAGGAAAAAGAGATGGTGGATTGGAATTGTTGTTGGAGTTAGAAATTTGGGTATTGGGTTGTGTGAGGACAGTGCCCAACGATGAGAGCCACTGCCTCCTTATGGATTCATAGCCCCAGCATGTGGGTGGTCTACTATTGAGAGTAATAGAATCACGAAGCCTACAATTGGGAGGAACATCCTTCGTACCCAACCAATTGGTGATTTACCAAGAGATGAATGTTTTGTGATATTGGTTATGTTTAATTCCATTGTGTATATGTTTTACTTAAATGATGAATGTTGTGTATGGATTAATAATATGAATTCATGTTTTTTAATTTGTTATTAGTTTCATGAGTTGATATGTCATGTTGCATGCATGTATTTCTACATATTAATCAATATGTTAGTCGATTTTAGTAGTGGCATGGCCCGGTGAGGGAGTCAGGTACATTACAGATTGGTATCAGGGAATTTTTGTTTCATTGGTAAAATGTATGTTACAACTTGGTATTGAAGATTTTGGTTCAACACCAAACCCATATGGGACAAGACCATCTCGGGTTTAGAAAATTCGTTGTTATGGTGTATTAGTTTGGGTCGAATTTGGGAAAAACCAGAATTTAGAGTGAAAAATCTCAAATTATGGGAGAAATATGCATGTAATTTGGAAAAGAGATGTTGAATTGATAGTTGCAGGGTCAAGTTCGGCCATGGGAAGCTAATTCCAAAGCTTCAATGGTGAACAAAAAATAAAACAACATTTTTGGCCAAAAAATAAAATTTTGAAAAAAATATAAAATTTTCTAAAATTACAATTTTTGAGGATTTTATATATATATATATATATATATATATATATATATATATGATGATGATGATGATGATGATTTGGACCATACTTGTGATGTAGAATGACAAGGTACACAATGGTAGTGCCATCGTGGCATAAGGAAGGGATCATAGCATGAAGTTTTGTGAATCAATGATCGAAATCACATTTGATCTTGAGATCAATGGTCCATATTCATCTTGGATGTGGACGAAAAATTCTAACAAAATCCAAGTCCACTGAAGAACAAATTTTCAAGTTGCCAAGGAAGAAAGAAATCTGGAGTTCAACGAAGTGAGAAAAACCTAGCTAGTTGAAGAAGAATTTTCGAATTCATCGAAAGACAAAATTTTGGATTTGTTGATGAGAAGAATTTTTGAATCAGTCGAAGGGAAGTTTTTCAGAACTCTTCGAAAAAAAAGAAAAAAAAATCAGAGCTCACCTAAAAAGAGACCATAGCTCACCAAAAAAGATGTTCCTTGAAAAAGAGAATTTTTTTTGGAACTCACCAAAAAAAGGACGTTTTTCACAGCTCATCCGAAAAGACATTTTCCGTAGTTTGTCGAAAAAGAATTTTTTTCCAAGATAGTCCATGGAATTTTTTCAGGGATTGCCGAAAAAGATGTTTTTCGAAGTTGTCAAAAAATATCTTTTTCGGAGATCGCCGAAATAAAATTTCGGAGTTTGTCAAAAAGATAGAAACCATATTGGAGGTTATCAAAGTGCATTTTAGAGATTGTCAATAGAAAATTTTCGGAGTTCACCAAAAAGACAGAAACCATGTTGGAGGTTGCCAATGGATGTTTTTCAGAGTTCGTCGAAGTGACCAAAGCCATTTTGGAGGTTGTTGAAGATCATTTTGGAGGTTGTCGATGGAAGTTTTTCAGAGTCCGTCGAAAAGAGGAAATTGTTTTGGAGGTTGTTGATGAAGAATTTTTCAAACCGCCAAAAAAAGGATTTTTCGAACCACCAAAGGAAGGATTTTTTAGACTATCAAAAGAAGGATTCTGAGGTTCATCAATACAAGGATTTTGGCCCACTGTCGATGGGAGAAATTCTTGGTTCGCCAAAGGGATAATTATGAGGATCATTGATAGAATAAATAGTTTGATCATCAATGAAGAGAAAGGAGGATGATGGCATGGACTATTCGGGGGATGACATGTGGACATCAGTAGCCAAATGTCATGCCATGTCAACTAGATTTCCACATCATCAAGATGATGGTTTTTATTAAAAAAAATATGGAGCCAAAAACTCGTTTTGGCCATAATAGGAGCAAATCAACTCAGAGTATGATAAAATTTAAAGGGTATGTCTATAGTGAGAAAAACTAAAAAAGTGTCAGTGAGGGCCAGTAACCATTTATGCTTGAATTTTCCAAAAAATGCAAATTAAAGGTTTTTAAAGAATTGGGTGGTTCTCTTTGATAGAGGCTATGTTATAAATGAAATTTTTATAGTGAGTCCAGAAAGTAGACATGAATATACCTAGTTCGTATGTTGGTATAATTCCAAAGGGTTTGAAGTGGAAATGTCAAAACAAGGCAAAATACATTATTTTGACACTTTTTAGGGATTTATGAAATCTTTGGAGGAAAAGGGACCCTCGATCACAAATTTGGAAAAAATTGTTTACTCAACATTTTACCTCCTCAACAATCCAAACAACTTTTTCTTGGGGAATTTTTTTCTTGTTTTTCTTCGTTTGGGAGATAGTCAATTTTGACTAAAAATTATGAATTCCAGAGAAAATGTAAAAGTGCAAAGTCATTGATTCTGTATTTATACAGAATTTCACTAGAGTGTCAGAATCCAAATCTGAAAGTTTTTGTGTATTCATAGTCAATAATAATATCAACTCCCAACATAAAAAATAAAAAATAAAAATAAAAATATTCTTGATGTATTTTCCTCCATGGGTGGTGAAAGTTGGCCTCTAAATAAATTGTACCGGTGAAAATAGTGTAGAAAATGGGAAAACTGCTAACTTCAAAGGGCCACAACGTTTAGCTCGAGAATTAGATTGAGACACAAGTATAGTCATTGGAAAGGTAATCCACGAGAAAATAGGACAAAAGGTTTAAGTTCTCCAAATAAGCATCTAGTAGCTTCAAAAATTTACATAAGAAATGACATTTAACTCAGTGAGCAATGAAATTGTTTAAATATGAAATATTTCCAAAATAATGAAAATTTTGGAAAAATATTTCCAAATGATAGAGGTTCATGTCAGATGCAAGAATTGAGTAATAAATACTACAGATGCTCATGATGATGCCTATGCAGTGGTGTAGAGGCTCATTTGGAAGTGCAACAACCTCGCAATGAAAAGGGGTTGAGTTTTAATATCAGGGTAGTGTTGATGAGCAGGGGGACACTCAATGATAGTGTTATGTCAGAGGCCTATTAACAAGAGGATTAGATAACTTAAATGAAGAAAGTGTGGGTCTATTTCCAATTATAATTCCAGGTTCCAATGGACATGGAAGTAGGACAGAGATTGTAGAGTCGGTTGAGTCAATGAAAATCTTGGAGAGGGGAGTGTGAAGCTGTAGAGAAGGTAATGAAAAGTTGATAAGGGATTAGGAAGAGTATATCCAAATTAATATTTAGCTACTACAAAGTATGAATGAATTCCAAAGATAAATCAACAGGTATTCTCATATAAAACATGAAGATATCAAGTGAATAATGACATCAATAGGCACATGAATGTAAGATCGGGCTTCTTAACCTTGAATATAGAAATGTAATTATGGCAACAAAGCTTAATGCAAAAGAGAGAAAGGATATCAAGTGGTGATGTGTGATTCATGGGATGGGTGAGTCATCTATATGTGCCAGAAAAAAATAATTTCTAGTTATTTATTAGCTACTTCTGCCTAAAGGTATCTAGAGTAAGAAATCCACTTATGTTATCAGAGTTCACAATGGAAGCAAGGCATAAGTGAAAATAATTCAATGGAAGAAAGACTTCAATCTCAAGGGTTCCATAAGGTGAATGATTAAGTTAGTTGGGATATATATTGCAACACTTAGGGTATAATGACAAGAATGAATGAGAATTTTGTAGCAGTAATGGTGGACATGGCCAACAAGATAGATAAGGACAACAACAAAAGTTGGAAAAGATGAAATAAATGTAACATTTTGGTGTGTTGGAATGTTTATTGATGAATTGAAGTTTAAGGCTAGTTTGGTCAAAGAAGTAATGAGTCATTAACTAGATTGCAGTGCTAACATTCAGATGGATTAATATAGTACATCATTGGGAATACTAAAATGTTCAGCCAAAATAAAGATGAGATAGGATTATCTAAGTAAAGGAATTAGTTATGAGGTGGCAGTACCAAAAGGATATATATCGGTGGAGTTGCAAAAATGACCAAGTTGGACTTGGTTGGAAGGTGCTTAGCAGGGAAAGAGGACACAGATGATAAGAATGAGGGCACACAGGGCAGCAATGATGTAGAGGAATTCAAGGACATCCATCTACAACACATAAAAATAAAAATAAATCTGAAATAAATGTGCATTGGAAAGCATACTAAAAGTAATGCAGAATGCATATAAGAAAGATAGAATGCATGTGCACTAGTAGGCATGTTGAGAATGAATGCTTGGAGCATATAGACATGCATTAGTGCATGTGAGAATGTCTAGACATGCATTTGGGTAGTCCAATGTTATATATATGAAATAAAAATGTTATTATGATTGAAAGTTGTTAATGATGGATTATTTATCAAGGAAAATTTTATAGTATGAATGAAGGTGATAATGTTGCCACTGCATATGATAACCATCCATATGAAGACAAATGATGATGGTAAAATTTTGATCAAGAGGTTGGTGAAGGGAGCCTACGAGCTTCTACAAAATATCATTTGATGAGGTAGCATCAAGAAATTTGATAATGGCCATCCAGGTATGCATTTGGTTGCTTATGGTGCATAAATGTCGAAGGGAATTGAGGCATGATTTCCCTTAGTCAAAGTTTCCATATTTGAATTGATATGCACTATGAGCACGACATTCCATTTGATGTGGTGAAGGTAGAGGGCCTTGAATACATATAAATCTTATTTAATGCTTAAATGAAATCATGTAAATTTAATAGCATGTTTTGTTATATTTGGTTATGAGTTCATAACCACTACAATTAGGAGATGTACTCATGTTACAAAAATGAATGCCAATAGATCTAGTCATGTGTGATACCATGATGTGGTTGGATATGGAAGGGAAATAGCATCATACAAGTATTCATTGGTCTTCCTACTTATAATTGATGTTTGGACTGCATCCTCTTTGTGGACAACTGAAGAGCACTAAAGAATTCTATTATTGGTGTTATGTATGGGTTGAAGAGGAAGGTATCCAAATGATCGAGCAAGTAATAGGAATAGTCTAGATGATGTGTCAAGGAGTTGGTCGTACCTTCCAACTCACCATGGTGGAATACATGATATAGATATGCAGTATTATGGAGTCAATGCAAGGATGCATTATTTAAATGTGGCCATGAGTATTGGCACATTGGTTTATTGGCATAAATGTTTGATCGCGTATGTAATTATTTGAATGTGTTTATAATGCACATATAATGAATGACAGTTCCATTATGCTTAATATGATTAATAGTTGGAAGCAATTGAATTGTTAGAATAATATAATTCTAATATCACTTCATGAGTTATTGCAAATGTTGCAATAAAGGGATAATGTATATGAATACTTACAATTTATTTAAATGAACGAAAGTTGAAATAGATTGTAGGTAGAATGGTCTTGGATATAGAAATGGTATAATCCCATAATAAATTCAAGTACCTACTGTTGCAAGAGCCAAACATTATGAAACAGAATCTCATACTTGGAAAAATTGATTTCCCATATGAAACATATTCCAAAATTAATAAGTGAAATTGCTATGATGATATTTCATGATGATTGTGTGTGTGAGATACAAATGAGACAATGGCTATTGAAGTTGGAAGCTTGGGAAGAAGGTTATTGTTATGACACTGGAACCTTTTGGTTGCCACAGGTTACAAACTACTAGTGGATGTTTGGTGGTGAGTTGGCACTCTCCTTGTGTGTAAAAGCCTTGGAAAGATGGATCACCTGAGGAACTGTGTAGCAGCGAAGGGGATTCCTGAGCCTAGAGGGTGAATATATCCATAGAATAGGTAACTAAAGAATTCATATGGCATGGTGGCTGAAATCATAAGCTACCTTTGTCATTTTCCTAGTTAATGTACCATTACCATCAAATGATTTTTTGTATCATTAGACACTCAACCACTAAATGCATGTAAGAGGTTGGAGGTAGTCAACTCACCTACTAATGGAAGTATGGGATGAGTACAATAATGTTTGGAAAGAGTGAGAGTCAAGCAAGCATGGGAAGAAAAGGAAATTCGAGTAGGAAGAGGGAGCAGTTTTTAGAAGAGATTTTTGGGCAACAAGAGAGGAGCTTGGTGCTAGGAAAGAGTACCAACCATGTTGTGTATACATCCTTGATGGGTTGAATTTTTATGTTGAAATTAGTTTGGATCCCTGTCACAGCTTGATTGAGCTGTGATTTGATGCTGAGAATGAGGCTATGTGCTTGTAAATGCATTCCTATTGAGGAAATGGTTGAAGAGCCTTGAGAATGTTGTTGTGAAAACTCTTGGAATAGTTGAGAATTCTTGGAGTCCCCAGTTGAGAGATTTCATGGCCAACCATGTGTTGGAGCCCTAAAGGGAAGTGGGATATCCTTAGGAATTGTGTGGCAGAGAAGGGGATCTCATTCCTTGGGTGCACATTGAGGAGAAAGAGAGATGGTCGATTGGAATTGTTATTGGAATTAGAAATCTAGATATTGGGTTGTGTGAGGACATGGACCAGTGATAAGAGCTATACCTCCTTGTGAATTCATAGCCTCAACATTGGGGTGGCCTTCTATTAAGAGTAATGGAACAACAAAGCCTAGGGTTTGGAGGAACTTCCGTCATACGCGGCCAGTTGGTGATTTACCAAGAAATAAGTGTTTTGTGATATTGCTTATGTTTAATTTTGATGTGTATATGTTTTATTTAAATGATGAATGTTGTGTATGGATTAATGATCTGCATTCATGGTTTTTAATTTGTTGTTAGGTGCATGAGTTGGTATGTCATGTTGTGTGCACATATTTTTGCATTTGAATCGATATGTTAGTCAATTTTAGTAGTAATGTGGCCCAACGAGGGATTTGGGTACATTACAAATTGGTATCAAAGCATTTTCATTTTGTTGGTAATGGGTATTTTACATGGCTTCATTTCTAAGGAGTTCCCCCCTATTGAAAATGGTATCCTTGATTGGGAAATAATCTCTTTTCACGATGGTAATTCATATGGTCAGAATAGAATTGCTTTAATCGGTGCCAGTTTTTATGAATTGTCTAATGATGTTCCTACCAAGTGAATTTTTTAGTATGTTATAATTCTGGAATGGCCATGTACATGTATATTTGAACTATGATAGTTTTTGAGGACTACGGAACAATATTTTGATCACATGTATATGTGTATGGATTGTTCTTCTAGATAATTTATTTACTAGTTGTTTTAATATTATCTGCATAAAGTTTATGGAATTATATGATGAATGGAAATTTTATTTAATTAAGCTCCAAGATTTATTTGGTAATGTCGATGCTTGAAAAAATGCACACTATTAGGTAGGTTCCCTTAGTTTTCCTAGGACCCCTGACCTATTTGACCATTTGACCTTCAAAATTCCTACTCCAAAACTAAATACTCCAAAGAATTAATCAAGAAGCAAGGTGATGTTTCACATGCCCATTCACCTCTCTATAAAAGAGGAAGAAAATTCATTGATCAAGGGAGGAGAAATAAATGGGCATGTTACAATCTGTGGTTCAACATTAAGGGTGGAAAGTAGAAGTGCTTCCCTCTAGAGGTCAATTCTACTTATTTATTTCATGGTTGATTTATCTCTGCAAAGGTTGTTAAGACTAATAATGTCGTGAATCGAGATCCCTTTAGACAATCTAAGTGTAAAGTAACACAACTTCATGTTGTTTAGGGATTCACCTTGTTTGAATTTAGAATGTCTAGAAAACCTGACATTTACAAGGGTCAAACCGATTGTTAGAAATTGGGTCATCAATTAGTTGTACAAAAACTGAGCCAGGACAATCCAAAAGGGAAAAAAATTCAAAATCCTCAAATCTCAGCAAAAATGGTGCCAAGTCGAAGTTCTCGTCATAATATTTCCAATGGCACAAATGGCACCTCAAACGGAGTCCAAACAAAAAAGTTATGGCCATTCAAAGTTGGTAGTCAACCCTAGTCAAAGTCAATGATGATGTCATCATTTTTACAGGTGACATCAGTAGTCTATACCAGGGTGATGTCAGCATGATGTCATGCTGACGTGGAACTCTCAAATGATGACACGTGGCAAGAATATTTGGCATTTTGGGCAGCCACTTGAGCCTATTGGTGAGTGCCACGTGGCACTCCCAAGTGACACCATGTGGCACCACCCAAGAGCCTCCATGTGGCAGCCTGACAGAACGACAAGTGGTGTCTATGTTAGCGTACAGGTGGAAGATGAGTTAGAATATGACATGTAGTCTCATCAAATGATAGGGCGCCACATGGCACCTCGTGAATGCCCAATGTGTGTTGGGCAACGTTAATTCCAAAAAAAATATAAAAAGGTCATTGATCGGCCAACCCAGCCAATGGCCCACTAAATCTGGTCAATGTTCACATTCTGATATTCCGACGACCATAGAAATCTGATGAAGACTTTAATAGGGCCGACGGTCTGTGGACCATGCACCCATCGTATCAAAGGTTTGTGCCAAGGGTTAAAATTGGCAGGTGGTTTGGCGAGATCGCCCATTAAAAGGATTGGCGTGGAGCAAGGGGAACGACATATGGTTGGAAAACCATATGTTAAACCATATATATAACTTTGTTACAACAAATATCTTAAAAGGGGAGGCCGCGGGTTTGACCCCTGAACCTCCCCCAAACCATATACTAATTTAACCTCCACTTACCAACCGGGCTAACTACCTTGTTGGTCAATCTGAATGTATTTTTATTAAAGAACCAACGTTTTTCCAACACTCAGGGAGAATGCACGCCTAGAGGTCGTACAATCATGTAAATTTATGCAGAGACGTAGTATTAATTGCAGGTCGTGGCACATTTTATGAGGCAAAGAGCCCAACTACTCCATTTTAGATGAATTTACAATCGATTTTGCACTACTCCTCTCCACGAGTCCATCGGTAATGTGTTTTTTTTTTTTTTTTTCATCTGGGCAACATATCTGAAAAACAATTGCAGACTTGAGGTATAATGATATATTTATGCCAATTTTATTGCTAAGAATAATATAAAGCCTCTCCACTTTGAAGTAGGGCCCGGAGACGTAGTCCATGTTGGACGAACTCTGTTATCAAGTTATTGTGTCATTCTCTCATTTCTCTTCTTTTCTCCATATTTCTTCCTTCTTTATTTAATGTTGCACATAAGTTGTGATTCATACTCTTAATGCAATTTATGTAATGTCATCGAAGTAAAGTTCCCATATCATGTTGGTATCGAAACATCTTCTTTGACTTGAATTGTGAGTGTAAATGATTAAAAGGGCCAAGCTCAAAGCAGGTGAAGGAAAACTAAAGAATTTCAACCCTGAGATTGGACATGCAACTCAAGGAAAGAAAATGGGAGATGAAGAACTTTGTATAGAGTATGAAAAGAATTTTCATGTAGTTGTCTACTGCATGTCAGATATGGTAGAAAAAATGTTTGCAGATTACGAGAAGAGAGTTGCAAAGGAGAAGAAGAAGAAATCTAAAAAAGAAGATAATGCTTCATTGAACCATGGAATTGGAGGAGATCCTCCTGAGCCTCCATCGCCATCTTCAAGTTCAAACTCTTCTTCCTCTTCCTCTCATTCTCATCATTCTTAGCATTCTCATCATTCTAGTTTTCATCCAAGTACTTCTAAAAAGCCATTGTTGAAACTAGATGTGAAATTTAATTTTCTCATGTATAATGGAGAATCTAATGCAGATAAGATTAATAATTGGATCATACAAATCGAAGTTTACTTCCATGTACAGCAGATCAAAGAGGAAGAGTGTTATAACCCTAAATTGCACCACACATGCTTACCTGGCATCAAGCCAACTCATATCCTTTCTTTGCCAAAAATACTGTTGAACAACTCTTTGAAAATCCTCTTGTGTAAAGGCCCACGCGCCCTAACCCATTACTACACGTGTGTACACGCTGGATGACCCAAAACAACCCGCGTGGATCGACAAAAGCATGAAAAAAGGAAAGTTGTCGATGGAACAAAAAGTTATGGGTGAGTTAACTGAAACTCCCGGCCATGTATGGCCGAGGGTTCGTCCAAATACCTAGCTCCTTCTAGCCTATAAAAGAATGGGTAGGGGTACCATTTGGAAGGAGGAAGAAAATAGCAAAGAAACTCTGCCCATTTATGTATTCCATTGTCCCAACCCTTTAGCCTTTCCTAATGCCAAAGGAGATTTAAAGCAAAGCAGTTGAAGGATAGAAGAAGAGGAGCCCAGGATCAGGTTCAAGGAGCGGTGGTCGGTCTCAACTTTTGTAAGTTGACTCATTTTAAGTAATAAAGATAATGCTTTTCCCATCCCAATTCATGAACTTTTTATGGTTGATTAGTTTATGTTTGATTTCTAACCCGTTAGTATATAAGTAGTATGCATGCATAGTTGTTGCTCGTCTTGAATGCAGGTCAGCTTTGGAAGGAGTATTGCGGACAAGTAATCAAGCACAACGGAGGATCGACATCAAAAACCGGTAACGAGGTAAGTTGATCTTTCCATGCATTTACTAAGAAAAGGGGATTTAAATCTAGGGATGAAGGTAGAAAGTAATTTCTATTCGGTCATATCTGCATGCAAAGTCTGAACTCTATTTGCTAGTTCGTAGGGTGTTTTTCCCCAACAACATAATTGGCGACCATACTGGGGAGACTCTCTAGGGTTCTAGGAATTTTATTTAGTTTTTGGGTAGTTTAAAGATTAGTTTTTCTTTCCTGTCTTTTCTTTTCATTTCTGTAAAGTCTGAGCTAGCAGGGAGTCTGGTTTTCCATACCAACTTTCCCTGACTTTTGCTTGACTGTGTTTTTCGGGACCCACAGAGGTACACGTGGCTTGCACAAGGCATGGACGCGTGTACCCCCACCCTATCCTCTTACAACTCGTGTGTGAACACTAGCTGTAGAGGTAGTAGTAGCGTGTAGGAGTTCAGAGAACCTCAGAGGCAGTCCTCCTCTTCCCTGTCAGAATCACACATTCTCAGGGGGTTTTCTAGAATTTTGTCTGAGTCTTGTTTGCTAACAATCCTATCTCAGATTGTTTTTGCCTTATTATTTTTTTTCCTTGCATTATTTGTTTTTTTGTTAGAAATAGTATCCAAGCCTTCAAGGGATCCTAGTTATCAATATCAGTGGTCTCTTCTTGGTTTGGTCTATCTATTTTCATTTTTTCTTAGAGTTTAGATATACACGCAGCCTGTACAAGGTCAGCCCGCGTGTACACACCCTCTATCTTTGTTCATCACGCGTTCGCACGCGTGTTGTTTGAGTAACAGTCGCGTGCTTGTGTAGGCTAATTTTTGTTAAAGGTGAGGCAATCATCCTCTCCTTTGATAAGAATTATTCCTCTCAGGTGTTTGAATCTATGTTTGAACAGTCAGTAGCTTAGGATTGATTTTACCCTTAGCTTGTTTTTTCTCATTTAAAACATTGTCAGAAAAATAAAAATAAAATTACTGTTTTTAGACAAGTGTGAGAGTCATTGTTTTTACAATTTCTATTGTATGTTTTTTTAATCTGATTCTTTGCGATCTGTGATTTAAGCCAGAATTGTTTTTCTTGGTTTTTTGTTTGTCGATATTTTCCCTTTCTTGCTTTACTAGCACTTAAATAAAATAAAATAAAAATCTCTTTTCATTTTCTTCTTTGGTTGAAGAGTGTGTTTCTGCATCATTATCTAGGGAAAAGTCTTTTATTTCATAAGTTTTTGCAGTTCACTTAGATCATAAGTAGCTTGTAGTCGAGTGAAATTCCTTTGGAGTTTGTTGTCCAAAATGTTAGAAAAATTAAAAAATCTTTTTTTTGAAAAGTTGTTGAAATTTTGCATTCAGTAAAAGTTTTGTTTCCATTTTTTTATTCATTTTTTGCTTTCGTCTTTTACACATCATCAATTTCACCCTCATACCCCTTGATGTAAGACAAAGCCCAAAAAGTAACACTAAATTTAAAATCTACTAGACTTTTATGTTTGTAGGGTTCACAAACTAGTTCAGGACTAGGGCCTTAGATTAGGTTGGAGAGGAAACTCTTCAAGGCCATTTAAACTCAAACATTGGAGTCTGAGATAGGGAGTGTCTAAGTCCAGTTTTTTGAAATTTATCCGAGACCCCCCTCTAACACAGGGGATAAACACGAGGTCGCGTGTGGAAAGGTAGCGGAGATAACCCCTCCAAAGTCGGACCAATCGTAGTGGAGAACACATATAGAGGGATTGTTTTGGGATTCCGTCGTTTGCATTTGCCATGGGGCTTCGTGGGTCTCGAATCTGTTCGAGGTCCTCAATTGTCTTCCAGACCATTTTCTCTCAATACCCTTGACAGGTTTCGGGCTCGATACCCTGCTCATTGTGGTCTACCTGACTTTCGACTGTACCCTCCTGGTGACTGTTCGCGTGATGGAAACCTAGTTTCCAATCTTTGTTAGGGACATACATAGGTGACTGCGGAGGTATACCGCGGTACCTAGGACAGACATCGGGCCATGCTTTGCAGAGTATACCTGGAGGGTGCTTCTGTGTTTGAGTTGCACTTGCACCGGTAAGTTGCTCTAGTGTTGGTTGTTGTAATTGTTCTTCAAATTAATTTAGTGTTTGTTTGTCTTATCTTCTAGGGGATTTTTTCTTAGTGTGTGTTACTTTTGAGCATTTAGACTACCTTAGAGTGTCTTGGATCTTCTCACACAGTGGAGGATCCCGACCTCCATCGGTCACGAAGGCTTCTTGGCCTATTGTCGGTTACACTGGAGCCACCCCCGCCACCATTAAGGCGGAAGCTAAACCAACAAGGGTCTTTTGAAGCGATCGAGTTACAAACCTTTGTGCCCGAACAACCCCCGGAGGAATCGACCATTTTGGACCTTGAAGCAACTGCTCTTGGCTCGATTGAAACCCCAACCACTGATTTCTTGGCACCTTTTATTGTACCAATTCAATTTCACGAGTGCTAGACAGTGTCGCACACAACAATGGAAACAAATGTTGTTACTCCTTCTGGGAATTCTTCAATTCCCACCATAGTTGTCACCACATGAGAGTCGTCATCTCCTAACTTACTATCTTTGGTCCGAGCCACCATGGTCTCGATCGCAACTACTTCGCACAGTGGTCCGAACCCGCCTTTGGCGGCAACCACAACCCCTTTCACACCTAGTGCGACAGGCCCTTCATTCTCATACGGTATGCCTAGTTCGAGTACAAATCCTGTACTTTCCTAATCCACTTTACAAACTTTGTGTCTGAGGGTAGGGAGCTCTAGCGCTCCTCTGCAAGGTCACATGGGGGGCACTCATGTCCCTTTTAACGTTTTTCCTTATGCAATAGGTCATATCCCTCCTTCGTCCCCTTCACTCAGTCGTTTGCATCAGTAATCCGCTGGGCAACCTACACACAATCGTTTATTTGGAGCGGGCAGTCAAGGACCACCTTTGCATAGTATGCTGGTAGGTTCGACATTGTTTTCTTGGAACAGAACGTTTAGTAACAACACCTTCTCGTCAGTCGCTTTCTCAACTGGGGGCAACCCCATTTTTGGACAATCTACTCCTGGCTAGGGTACTATTCCTGCACAGGGGCCAAACCTAGCAAGACCTTGGAATTCAGGGCAAGGATCCGTTCCCTCCTCCAGAATATCGATCTGGGGTAATTCTTTCCACAATCAATGGAACCCGAACAAACTACTATGCCTATCCCCACGGGACTGGCATGGGGTAATCCTTCCCAAAGTCCTTCGAATACAATGCATGCCCAACAATCTGTGTCCTATTTGGGAAATCAGTCGATGATGTCTCCACATATGCAAAATCCTTACGTGGGCCAGGGCCATGGTTTTTACCAGAATCTGGGCCAGCAGCCAAACTTTTCCTGGCAACCTGGTGCCAGTCAAACTCCAGGACCCTTTTTCCTAGGTTATCAGCAGCAACCCAAACTACCTTTCCTGGCGAATTTACACTTGCCAGATTTGACAAGGTTGTTGAATGACCCCATTTGTCACGATCCGCGTTGGCCTCCTATGCCGACGAAGTTTCCTTCGGACATTCCAAAGTTTGAAGCCAAGTCTAATGAAGATCCAGGAGATCATGTGACTACCTTTCATCTTTGGTGCTCATCTAACTCATTGAAAAATGACTCCGTACAGTTGCGATTGTTTCAACGTACTCTCATTGGGAGTGCCGTGAAATGGTACATTGAGCTCGATCGCTCAAGATACTCTTCTTTTGGCGAATTGGCAATGGCTTTCCTTAACCATTTCCAGTTACCTGTGAGATACGATGTTGGCACAGAGTTGCTCGCTAATTTCGAACAGACAAAAGCAGACCATATCTCTGATCACATCCGAGAATGGAGACGCCGAAAGAGTTTAATCAAAGTACCAGTCCCACCAGGATTCCTGCTTGAGTGGTTCCTTAAGTCTTTGGTCCCGCAGTTATCCAAAGACGTCGTGACATCCATAGTTTTCTCTAAAGAAGACGCCATCATGAGGGCTCAACAGTTTCAGCTCATCTATTCTCAATCTGATTTATTATACAACATCTTGCCAGATGTGCCACGTTCAATACTAGATAAAACTAGACAGAGAGTTGGACCACATGCCGATGGTATAGTCGGTTCAGCACAAACCAAGCCCACTGAGCAATTGACAAAGCAATTGACAAAGCAATTGCAATAGTTATCCATACAACACACAGCGGCCAGCCAAGCTACTCCCCCTACCCAAACGTCAGAAGTACACACAGTGCAGTCAACTAATCCAAAGGCCACCCAGCAGCCTGAAGGGAAGAAAAAACAATGAAAGAAGGGTAAGGGGGATAAAAAACCCAACGATAATGCTGGCAGGGACAACACTGAAAAATGGAAGGCGAGGTATCCATGCAACTTGTGTGTGGAAGACTACCCGACCCATCTATGTCCTCGGCTTGCAGAAGCCCAAAAATTTGTCACACAGCAATAACAGGCGGTGTTGACGAACCCATTTCAGCATGGGCAAAATCTAACTCAAGCCTCTGCAAGTACGGAAGGGGGCAGCCAAGAAAATTGTCTGCCTTCGAACAACCCCTCATCCTTAAACATATATATGGTTAGGGGTGATGCTTTCATATCGACTAGAGTGCACGATTATAGTAAACCAAGCGCTTCTAAGAAGGGTAAAGAAGCTAACCTCCCATCTCTTCCTCTACAGATTGAGAAGACATTGGGAGAAACAATGACACGCATTCCGAAAGGTGCATTTAAAAAGGCTTCTCATAACCCAAACGCAAGGGCCACTCAGAACTACTCTGTGGTGGAAGATTTATAAACCCCTTGTGCGATGTCTGCTTTGGAGGTGCTCCAAAGTTTCCCTTCTCAAAGAAAAGCCTTGTTAACTGCATTGGGCTCTACTGAGACTTGTAATCCGGGTACCATCATGTTAGATACAACCGACTTAAAACCTTGTCTGCCTTACCATGTAGCATTTCAAATAGTAGTGGCTTACCCCATGAAAACTTTTACACGGAATATCTTCTGCACGATGGTCGACGAGGGTGCCTCGACATGCGTTATGTCGTTGGCATGTTGGAAGGCCATTGGCCAGCCCATTTTGTCTCCATCACCTACTCTCCTCACTGCTTTCGACGATCGTTCTTTCCGACCACATGGCATCGTTCCTTCTTTCCCCGTGCAGTTAGGAAGGAAGACCGTGTGTGTCGAAATAGAGGTAGTCGATGCTCCCCTCGACTATAACCTCTTGTTAGGACGGAGTTGGACTTATGCTATGCAAGCTATGGTTGCTACAGTTTTTTGGGTCTTGTTTTTTCCACACAAGGGTCGGATAGTGACCATCGATCAATTGTCTTTCTCTAGACCTGACCCAGCTTTGGGGGCATCCACAGTCCCACTAATTGATAATCCTCAACCAGGTGTCGTCAATGTAGGAGTTGGTTTGTGCCCATCTTTGATAGGTACTTTTGATTACCCACCACCTCACAGCAATATCAAATTTATATCTAATCACCATAAGGTTGAGATTTTTCAGGTTTCATCTTTCCACATGACTTACTTCGAGGATCCATGGATTCTTCCTTCCCCATCAGCCACGATGGATGAGACAAGGCACCCAGGCATGTCCATGCCTTTGTCTGCCGCTGAAGTAGCGTACTCTTTCGTCCAGCAAGCTTCAGCTAACTCTGATCCGACTCCTGCACAAGAGTCAGATCCACTTCTAGAGCCTATTTGGGCTCAGGGTTCTCTCGCTAACGTCGATTCGTTAGACTTAGTCTTGCCTTCTGATGAAGCATTAATCGAAGCAATGACTAGTCCGGACAAACATTGGGAAGATCTTCATCACAGATCATATTTTCTCCCAGATTTAAGCCGAATCGAAGCAAGAGAATTCACCGTGACCATGACGGGAGATCAGCCGTGTCCTATTAATCTCTTAGCTACACATGAAATTTATGCTAACGAAAAATATGGCAACTATCGCTGAAACTATACCAATCAACATCTCCCGAAACCCTGGCGTCATGGAGAACATCTTCGTCGGAGTGGATTGCTCCCTCGAAGAGATTCAAATCCACACGGATCTGTTCAAGGAATTCTGCAACGTTTTTGCCTGGTCTTAAGAGGAAATGCCAGGTATTGATCCAAAAATAGTTGAACATGAAATCACAACGTATCCTGATGCCAAGCCTGTTCGACAGAAACTTCATCCAGTTAATCCCAAGAAAGCAGCAGCCATCAAGATTGAGGTTGAGAAATTGCTAAAGGCAGGTTTTATTTATCCTATCCATTTGACTCAATGGGTGTCCAATCCTGTGTC
>ML779819.1:114979-134236 GCA_009831015.1 Picea engelmannii
ATGGTGATAATGAGCTGCCAGCTTCTATTTATAGACTTTTTGGCCTCTTTTTGTCACTTTTTTGGCCTCCCTTATCAGTTTCTTTATACCAAAAACCATTTAGAGTGATTCAAGAGTTATATGGGAGGGATTTGATTGGGTATCAGGACACTTTTTTTTTAGTTTTGAGAAAATTTTGACGGTCCATGAAAATTTTTCCAAGAATCAACTTGAGCATATAGGTTAGGTTACTACCCCGACTTTTGTGTCTCGTTGTCTTTTTCCTCTGCCATAGGATCGATTCCATCAGGTTGTGACACAGAACCATCATATCTTCTTTAGAAGTGTCGCAACTTGGCGGTAGATCTTACCAGAACATGGATGCCCTAGGTAGGTCCTGGTTGCATTATGGTGTCCATGTCGTCTCTAAAACACTGTAGGCTCGGGAGTCCTTATAGTCTTTCCTAAATATGATTTTGAGCCTCATTTGCATAATTATTCTTCACTCTTGATCTCACCCTCAGGACTCCCAAAAAATAACGGGTCTTCTTTTAAGCCTTTTTCAGACCCTCTAAACATGAAAAGATTGCCGAGCGATTTTGTGGCCTTTCACGCTCATTAAACTGAAATTTGAAGTCACGTCTGTCCGACGGTAGTTTACCCCTTTTTCGGTCCGGACGGTCAACTGTACGAACAAATGTATACTCTATGGAACTTCCATTCTTTAGAAGAGTACTCTCAGGTATAATTTTATCCCTTTTTCGGGCCTGAGAGACTAAACTTACGAAAAAGAAACCCCCACGAAGTCCATAGTTAAGCTCTTTTCAGACTCCCTAAAATTGAAAAGATCGTTGAGTGACCTTATTCTTTCACACTCGTTAAATTGGTCCAAAAGAATATTCCTGACGGAGTCCATAGTTAAGTTTTTTTCAGACCCCTTAAAAGTGAAAAAATGGTCGAGCGATCTTGTCCTTGTCACGCTCGTTAAAATGGTTTTGAATTGACGTCTAATCGGTACTAGTTTACCCCTTTTTTGAGCCGACTAGACTATCTTCGAAAAAGGTACCCCAATGGAGTCTCCTTTTATGTTTTTTCAGACTCTCTAAATATGAAAAACCACCGAGCTTACCTTCTCCGAGCTCGTTAAACTTACATCGAAGGACGTTACCATCGTGTGTTTTATCAACCACATTTGCATACCTTATCCACCAACCTTGTGACAGTTTGCTTCTGCGTCTTAACACCTTTGGTCGCCGGAGGATTTTTCCCGAGTATCATTTTACTAGAACATCAGTCTTGTCCTTGTGCCTTGAGATTGTATGTTTGCAATACTCGTTCCTCCATTGTAACGTAATATTCCTTTATTATTTTTCCACAATTATTGAAAAGAACAAAAAAATCAAATATACACCAAAAAGAGGAAGGGAAAAGTATTTTCTTTATTGGCAGCATAATGAGTCGCCCTTGGATAAAGCACATATGTCCGTTTATTCATCAGACTATGGGATGTAGTACGACCTTAGGAATCTTTTCTCGTTATATAGAGTTGTGTCCTCCACCATTTGGTTATCCTTCCAAACATATGGAGAGTTTGCGTTGCCTCCTGCTTCGTAGACTTATGATTAACATACATGTTGTCTGAGTCTCATCATTTGTCGTGCTATTGTCCAAAGGAAGTTTGTCACTAAGCCTGAGTCGGCCCCTCTGCAATATGTCTCTTGCCCGCATACCTGGCCATCCTGAACATCCAATCAAGTCCTTCTTTGAAATCACTGAAGCCTTCAGTCTGATCATCAAGATTATCAAGTCCATGACCGACGAGCCGTCGAAGACCTCTAGGTAGTGTAGTAGTACACTCATATTACACTCCTACCCGAGTTTTGAAGATTTTGAAGTTGTTGCTCGAGCTCTGAAGATCTCATCTCCAGCCATCAGGCCGAATCAGCTTCTGGAAGATGGATACTCTATATGTATATCTTCCTGATTTCGAGATGTAGCTCCCCTGTGTATTGTTCGCGACTACTCTTTATAGTTATTTGACATGGATATATAGTGTATTTGATTGGTAGCCATGGTTCTATTTTATCCCAAGCATGGGTATGCCCGCCTCGGTGAGACATTTGTTATTTTTTAGACGGCACCTCCTGGTTCCTAATCCTGGGGCTCAATCGTTCGGCATATCAGTAAAGATTGGTAATGTATTTTGGCCATCAGATGCTCTTCTGACCTCACACATTAGGGGGCATCTATTATAACCCTAAATTGCACCACACATGCTTACCTGGCATCAGGCCAACTCATATCCTTTCTTTGCCAAAAATACTGTTGAACAACTCTTTGAAAATCCTCTTGTGTAAAGGCCCACGCGCCCTAACCCATTACTGCACGCGTGTACACGCTGGCTGACCCAAAACAACCCGTGTGGACCGACAAAAGAATAAAAAAATGAAAGTTGCCGACAGAACAAAAAGTATGGGTGAGTTAACTGAAACTCTCGGCCATGCATGGCCGAGGGTTCGTCCAAATACCTAGCTCCTTCTAGCCTATAAAAGAAGGGGTAGGGGTACCATTTGGAAGGAGGAAGAAAATAGAAAAGAAACTCTGCCCATTTACATATTCCATTGTCCCAACCCTTTAGCCTTTCCTAATGTCAAAGGAGATTTAAAGCAAAGCAATTGAAGGACAGAAGAAGAGGATCCCAGGATCAGGTTCAAGGAGCGGTGGTCAGTCTCAACTTTTGTAAGTTGACTCATTTTAAGTAATAAAGAGAATGTTTTTCCTGTCCCAATTCATGAAATTTTTATGGTTTGATTAGTTTATATTTGATTTCTAACCCGTTAGTATATAAGTAGTATGCATGCATAGTTGTTTCTCGTCTTGAATGTAGGTCAGCTTTGGAAGGAGTATTGCGGACAAGTAATCAAGTACAACGGAGGATCGACATCAAACACTGGTAACGAGGTAGGTTGATCTTTCCATGCATTTACTAAGAAAAGGGGATTTAAATCTAGGGATGAAGGTAGAAAGTAATTTCTATTCGGTCATATCTGCATGCAAAGTCTGAACTCTATTTGCTAGTCCGTAGGGTGTTTTTCCCCAACAACAAAGAGGCAAAGATCTAGTTGGCTTCTCTTTGGTTGGAAGGCACAACCCTTGTTTGGTGGGAGAGAAAACTTCAGAAAGGTAGTAAGCATAATGGTAAACTCCTTTCTTCATGGTATGAATTTACATCTGCGTTGAAAAAACAATTGTATCCACTGGGTTATGTTCAAAAAGCCATGATGGAATGGAAAAATCTAACACAAGGTAAAGGTCAAAGTGTTCAAAGTTTTACAAAGGAATTTAGGAAACAAGCACAAGCATTAAATGTTCCTTTAGATTCTCATGAAAATTTGATGAAGTATATTGTTGCACTCAAAGTTACATTAGACATATGTTGTTATTGTTTAACCCCACAAACTTAGATGAAGTGTGTGTGCAAGCAACTCACCTTGAGAACAGGGGAAAGAATGTACAAGAAGATCACAAGCATTCAGAAGACCATTTCAAAAAGAAAGACAAAGGAAAGGATAAGAGGACAACTACAACAAAGAAAGAGAGAGAAAAAACATCTTGCACTCATTGCCAAAAAGATGGGCACAATAATGAGCATTGTTGGAAGTTGCATCCGAAGTTAAAGCCGAAGTGATTTGGTGGCCAAAGGAAGCAGAAAAATGTTACTACTGTGCAACAAGACCTTGATTATGATTCTGGTGATGAGGAAAATATCAGAGCAGTTGGATTACAAGGTAAAGTTTCCTTGCATACTAGTTCAAGTTCTAAGATTCCATCTCTTTAAAATGATGAAAGAAGAAGTGAATTATTCCACATAAGAGCAGTGACAAAACACACAAAAGTGGAAACTCTATTTGATTCGGGCTCACAAGTTAACTTGATTTCTGAAGAGATTGTAAACAGATTGGGATTAACAACAACACCTCATTAGAAACCTTACCCTCTTGGTTGGGTACATGATAATGCAAAACTTCAGGTTACCAGTCAGTGTAGATTGAAGTTTGGCATTGCTTCTAAATTGATAGATGAGGTTGATTTGGATGTGGTTCCTTTGGATATCTATGGTATTGTATTAGGGAGTCCTTATCTTTATGACAAAAACTCAATCTTCTTCTGGAAAGAGAACAAATACCATCTCACAAAATATGGAGTGGAGTATATTTTTAGAGCTCATAGCATGGAAGCTAACTCATCACTTATCAGTGTAGGCCAAATGAAGAGAGCTATACATACTTGTAAAAACCTTGTGCTTACAATTGTAAGAACCAAAGAGCCTAATAAGTCTAATACTTTTGATGCTCTAAATCCTTTGCATAAAAATGAAATGCTTGAAATGAGACAAGTCTTTCAGTGGGGAGGCGGACAGAAGAGGGCCTTCGACACTTTGGAAGAAAAGATCAACCCTGCACCAATACTAGCTCTACCAGACCTTCAATAGCCATTCAAGGTTGCAACCAGTACCGGTATCAGATGCCATGAGAGAAGATATATTTTTTAGACCTTCTAGTTTTCCATCTATTGTTTTGAAGAATGTTCATGTTAGCTATGTTGGAAAATATGTTATTGATGAAGTCTTCAAAGATGTATTTGAGAGGCTAATCCATGGCTTGCAGGTGAAAAGATTTTGGTTGTAGGACAAACCATTTTCCATTTGGGTGAACTTTGTATTCCTACCATTGTAAAAATGCATGTAATTGGAGAAGCTTACACTTCTCTTATATTTGGGAATTTTGGGGTAGAGAGGATTGTAATGTATTTGTTCAAGTTATGTTTGTCTCAAATGATGGTAATTGTAACCGTGAATGTAAAGAGGTGTGTGATGTGTATTTTTAAGCCCACTAATAGAAAATTGGGGTTGTACACACCACTCCCTATTCCTTCTCATCCTTGGATTTTGTAGGGGGGTTTCCTACATCAAAAATGGGTCATGACTACTTTCATTTAGTATTGGATAGGTTTAACGAGACATGTGTCTTTATGCTATGTAACAAGCAGATCACTGATGAGCGAGTTTCTCACCTTTTCTTTCAACATGTATGGGTCCATATTGAAATTTCCATAGTCATTATTTCGGATCGAGACATTTGATTCCTTGGGAAGTTTATGTGGAGAATGATGGACACCAAGATGAAGAGGAGGATTGCTTTCCATCCACAGACTGACAATCAGACAAAGGTTGCAAGAAAAACAATGGTTCAGTTGCTTCGAGGGTTACCACAACAAACATCCCAAGTTGTGGGATGATCAGATACAGTGTATGCAGCATGCACTCTTCACCATCTTGGAGAGAATTGGTACCAATGCCTTTCGAGATATACCACCGAATATGCAAATATACTCAGTTGAAAACATGAAACTTTATGAGCCTCCAACAATCATGGATCAGCAGGAGAGTGTTCTAGTATCATCAGTGGATGAATTTTCTCTTGAGTACTTGGACGAGTTGAAGGAAGATATCATCGTGGACAAAAGGGCGAGGACTTCATGCAGAAGTGACCTTCAAAAGGGCCTGAAGGTCACACATCCAAGTAGAGCATGGGGGATCGAGAAAGAGAAATTGAGAGAGCAATTCTCTCACCTTCAGTTTGACTTATGAGGCATTTGGAGGCCCAAAAGCTTCTTAGTAGGGAGAAATGATCTAAGAGGATCCAAAAGGAAAAAAATTCAAAGTCCTCAAATCTTAGCAAAAATAGCACCAAGTTGAAGTGTACGCCGCAAGCTTTCCAACGACGCAAACGACACCTCAAACGGAGTCCGAACAAAGGGTGACGTCAACATCCGTACAGGTGACATCAGTAGTCTGTACAAGGGTGGCGTCAGCATGATGTCATGTTGACATGGCACTCAGAAGCTAACACGTGGCAGGAATATTTAGCATTTTGGGCGACCACTTGGGCCTATTGGCAAGTGCCACATGGCACCACCTAGGAGTCGCCAAGATTTGGCATTTTATGGTAATCTTGCATGGTATTTTCATGATTATTCTTGGTGCAAGTAGGTAAAATTTGCATTCTTTGTCATTTATTGAATGGTTTATGTATGGTTTTATTTTCTCATACAAGATTATGAGATTGCATGGTATACTTAATGCTTGAAATAAGGAACTTAATTTGCTACTTTCTTACTTTTTATTTGCCAAAGCTTTTCATTGATTTGATCTATTAACTAGTAAAACCCTAGAGCCTTAATTTGCTAACACTCTAAGGTTTTGACCTAGTTATCTTTGCCTAAGTTTGTATCCCATAAGAAGCCTAAGGAGAGCAAGGTGCTAGGGCCTAGAATTTCCTACACCCTAGTATCTTGTTGGCTTGAGGAAATGCATAGAGAGACTTAAGTTACTACTTCTCCTATGCATTCCTCTTGGACTTTTGTGCACTATCAAAATTGATTTGAAGCCTTAGAAGAAGCCTCCACTTGACTCAATAAGCCCTAGAAGGCACTAGTTCTAGCCTCTCTCTTATTGAAGGATTGATCAAACACTCTTCTCCTAATCTTTTACTAACTATAACTAACCCTAACTTAGCGTAGATCATTAATATACTTGTTGTTGTTGCAAATCACTGCTACAACCATACTAATCTACATTAATTTGTTGCATACACCTACATAACTTGCATCTAACTCATTCAAAAATTGTTTGTGATAATTGTCAAACAATCTGCTTAATAAATGCTAAGTTTACATGGTGTTTTTTTGCAATTTTGAGCACTAATACTTGTTGTTGTTACAAAAGATTGCTACAGCCATCTAACTGCAACAAATTCTTTGCAAAAGTGACATTTAATGCTAGCTAGACATTGTTAAACTTGCTTTTGACAATCTATTATCATTCTGCCTAGTTAAAGCTATATTTTATAGTCTTTTTCAAGCAATTACAAGGCATACTCTTTGTGGCTGTTACAAAATACTCATTGTTGTTGTAAATTGTTACATTGTTGCAATTTTATATCAGCTGGCCTATTTTTTGAAGGTTCATGGTCTTAGAAAGCACTAACATCAATTTTTGTACTTGAAAGCTGCCATATTTTCTTTGTTGTATTGTTCTAGGCATGTACACTCTATTTTTTATCGTTGCTTCATCCCTTAAAGACCTTAAGAACCTTTTGACTTGAGTGACCAGTGAGAAGGGGATTTTCTTGCATCCTTGCCTTAGTCTTATCATCCCTTTAGGTCATCAGGGATGTCTCCCTTGGGGTAACTTCGATATACTCTTAACAGAAAGGGGTTTCCTATTAAGGTGACAGTCATAGGTCACGCCATGTTACACCAATATTGCATTCATTTGCCTTGGGCTTTGAGAAAGTACAGATTGTGTGATAACATTTTAGCGTCGTTGTCGGGGACCACTGAATCAATATTCCTCAACGACACTTTTTCGGTAAGCCTTTATCCAAAGCCTTATTTTCACAAAGCTTACCCGACGACTCCACTGAGGGTGATTCCATCATCCCTTTGATAATCCTTAAGAGAATATCTGGAAACTCCACTAACCTTTTCCAAGATGCCACCTTACTCTCAATTTTGTGATATTTCCAAGTTATGGGATCATGGCGCCCTGGGAACAAGTGTATATGACTATTGATTTCAAAAGTTTTCAAGGATAATTGCATTGTTTTGATGCAAAAAGGTTAAACAACTCTCCAAGATTCGGAGACCTCCCAATTACTCACATTGTAGAATTCTTGAAGTATATAAGTGAGATAGAATTGGAAGGGGAGAATGTTCTGGTAAAATTGTTCATACTTTCTCTACAATCTATTTTGTAAGATTGGTTTAAGGGTTGTTGCGAAGATAGGGGTATATCATCTTTCGTAGACCTCATCAGTAGGTTTATTGAGTTTGTCAAACCACAATGCCAGACATACAAAGATGCCCTTCAAAATCTCACAGTAGCCCTAAAGGACGAAGGATTCACCATTGAGATTGTGGAAGATCTCAGGGATGTGTACCATACTCAATACCAAGAACCCTCTGATATAGAAGGAGAGATTTATGAAGAAAGTTCTCAACCCCTTGAAGAGGACCAAGATTTTTCCCATGATTTGATAGAATGCAG
Organism: Picea engelmannii; assembly: GCA_009831015.1. Lineage (NCBI taxonomy): Eukaryota > Viridiplantae > Streptophyta > Pinopsida > Pinales > Pinaceae > Picea > Picea engelmannii. The sequence goes on from ML779819.1 coordinate 123,069, forward strand.
TAAAGATTTAACTAAAGAAGTGAATTATGAGGATGAAGCATTAGTATCCGCTCCTCCATCCGATGAAGCTCTCCAAGATCCTATCTCTCCTGCACAAGATGAAGAGAATGAGGTGAGTCATTTTCCTTTCCAGTTTTTTGATGACACTTTATTCTATGATTCAAAAGGTGAAGAAGTAAAGGAACCCTTGGAATAGCTAGGTCCTTCATTTTCTGATGAAGACATGATTAAAGAGACGATTTTGGGGGATGGTGTATTGGACCCTCTTCCATTTGATGAAGTCATCCAATCCATTGACGCTCTTGCACAGCAAGAAGTGAATACGGTAAGTTATTTCCCTTTCCAAGATTTTGATGATGCTTTATTTTATGATTTGGAAAGTGAAGAAGTACTAGAGGAGCCCTTGGATGCATTAAATCTTTCATGTTATGATAAAGGTAGTGACATGGTTGATAATATTGATGAGTTCATACATGTTGGAAGACATAAGTGGGATGTGATTGGTTCTAATGAGGATCTCATTTATGATATTGAAGGATATCAATGAATGTTGTCTTTACAACAATCATATGATGTTCCTAATAATTTTGATGTTTGGCAACAAGATTATGATATAATTACAGAAGTCTTCCAAGCACCCAAGGATGACCCAGTGCAATGTTCTCCTGATGATTTTTGGTCATACCTTGCGGAATTTGATGAGTATTTCTTTAAGCATTTGGATTTATTCTATGAAGAAGATTATCAACTGTCATTGTGCTCAAATTTTGATAAAGGTGAGGGCGTTGCTTGCCTAAAGTAGGATACTTGTGACAAGGTTTTACAGCCCCCTTCGACTACTTTACCTCATTATGCCACTAAGGGTGTAGTTGGGAAACATGTCCCTTGTCTTGAGTTTTCTCCAGAGCAAAGCCTTCTTTTAGAATCCAAGGGTAGGTTGAATACATTAAGAAGAAGTTTATTGTCGCAGTCTTTCAACCTTCCCTTAAGAAATTGTCAGTCATCCCCTAGGTTCTTACTAGTCATTTCCCAGACCTCAGGATGTGATGACGTCCAAGGTAGCCAACCTTCAGGCTCTTTGAGACAGTGTTTTGAGCCTTTGATTTTTCATGATCCCTTTCTAAGAAGGATTGAGCACTTTCCTAGAAGTGTGACTTGGCATAATTTTGTCCCTCCCTCCCACCTCCATGAGCTAGACTTTACGATTTCCGATGATGTGATACATGTTCTAACTCATATTATTTTTGTGCTGGACTTGTCATTGTTTTGGTTTATGATGAAGCACAGAGGCAAGTATTATGAGATATTGCTAGGATGGTTTCACTGGTTATTTGACTACACCTAGAATTCAACCAACATGTAAGTAGAGGTAGGTAGGCATTTGCATCCATTGTATATACCATCTGCGTATCATGTTAGCATAGTTGTAGTTACATTTTACATATTATTTTCTCACTTGTATATATGCATGCTCATGGTCATATGTTAGATTAAAGATGCTCTCTTATATCATATATGAACAAGGGGTGATATCACCACCCTAAGGATTACTAATACATTTTGTTGAGATTTGGCAGGCACATGTCATACCAGAGATGTTGAGGTTCTCATGTGCTCTACGGTGAGCACATGTCCCCGAGTTGGAGCCAGATGTTATCCCCTACCCTAGGGATAACTAAGGAGATCATGTCTCGAGGCCCATAGGTCCTAGACATGGAGTGTCGAGAGTCGGATGACTTGAGCATGGTCCTAGAGAACCCCTATTTTCTTCAATGTAGCCCATTTATCAATAGCAACAGTATCCATCCCACCAGTCTAGTCTTGAAGTACCAATAAGTCTTACTCCATGAGGTAATGAGTCTAGGTATCATGGTATGTGTCACTCTGATTATTGAAGCACTTGAATATGTTGCATTGAATTCTCCTTCATTTCATAATGTTTGCTTGGAAATTATTCTCTTTAACTTGTTCATACCTGGAAGGGTGACATGATGCCCTTGTAAGTTTATCTCCCTTTAGGATGGGTTGCCACTAGGTGGGTCTGTGAAAGGTCATTGTTTGTTCCCTCCATACTTACCACTTTCCATCTTTATTCCTCTCATCTCCCCCTAACTTTGTTCGGGCATTGGGATTTGTCACACTAGGAAGGGTTGTACTTTTCCTTGTGGGAAGAAGGGGCTAAAGGCCCAGAGGGTAAAAGTAGCTGGCAAGAGTTAAAAGCCAAAGATGAAACTTTGGAGATGCTTTTCTCAGGGATTCTCGATAAAGCAGTAAAAAGCTTCTCAGTAAGAAAAGGAAACCCATAATAAAAACAAACACTCATGGTACTAGTTGGTGGATGGGAGGTCTCATCATGAGTCGGCCTATTATGACCATAGGCATATAGCGATATGACATTGCCATCTATCTGGTCACCAAACTAAGGTAGTGGCTCTTGGTGGCATAGCCAAGAGAAAGGGGGTCTCATCACGAGCCATCATTTTCATCTCCGTGAAATGCTTGTGGATAACATTGTCACTTCTGGTCACCAAGCCAAGACAGTGTCGCTCAACTCTTCCCTTGAAGCATAAAAACAAAATATCAAAAGCAATGAAGTTAAGAATAAAAGGCAATGAATGGGCTAGGAAACAATGGCATCTATGACAAGGTGCAGCTCGCCCTCTACAAAGGCACCCACAGGTAAGATTTACATTTCCCTGTTATCACTACACCCCATGCCCAAACACTACCCCACACCACCTCATACACTTACATGACCTGGATTGGTTATGACCTAAGAAACACACCAAGCTTAAGGAGGATTAGCCCAATAGGACACTCTGTGACCTTCTCCAAACCTGACTTGTTAGATTGCATAACGTCTTTGAGCATTTGTCTAGATAAAGGGGGATTTGATGCACATGTTTGGGTAATTTAATTATTGGATGTGATTTACAAGTTATGATCCCTGTGACTTATGAACCCCTGGAGGGTGTACTTCTTGTTGTTGCAGGACCTTGTCGGGTGGACAGGTACACATGGGGGAATGATTAGCTCAAACCTTCGTGGGGCTGAAAGCCCACAGATGGATGTTGTAACCCCAAACAAGAGCAAGAAGACATCATAGATTTGCACTAGGAAGAAAGAAGGACGTCACCTTGGAGGCACCCTGGCAAACCTAGACCCAAGGGGATCTTATTTTTCCACCTGGATGTTGACCTTTGAGAGCCCATGACGTCACCATCATGACCCTGGATGTCATCCAAAGCTAGGGTTTGCATTTTGAGGGCAGTTGTGAGCTAGTTGGCACATGTGGGAATCATCCAGGGCCTTTGGAGGCCAAACATTCAACATCTGGAGCCCAATGTTCCACCTTAGGGGCTCAACGTCACCCTAGAAAGGCATGGCATCATCCTTGGAAGTGTTTTTAGATGTTAATTAATTTTATTTATGTCTAATTTGAATTTATTTGTAAATTGGCTAAGTCGGCTTTTATTTGACCTGAAATTAATTAAAGGTCGCCAATTTTGTATAAATAAACAAAAAGTACATTCATTTTTACATCAAAAACTTCTCACACAAGAGAGGTCTGAAATTTTCGCCCTAGAAGGGCTATTGGCTGAAATTGTGAGGCACACTCTTGTATAAGGCTGATTTTTTGCAAGTGCATCAATGGAAGCTTTTATGGTGATTTTGCATGGTATTTTCATGATTATTCTTAGTGCAAGTTGGTAAAATCTGCATTCTTTGTCATTTATTGAATGGTTTATGTATGGCTTTATTTGCTCATACAAGATTATGAGATTGCATGGTATACTTAATGCTTGAAATAAAGAACTTAATTTGCTACTTTCTTACTTTTTATTTGCCAAAGCTTTTCATTGATTTGATCTAGTAACTAGTACAACCCTAGAGCCCTAATTTGCTAGCACTCTAAGGTTTTGACCTAGTTATCTTTGCCTAAGTTCTTAACACATAAGAAGCCTAAGGAGAGCAAGGTGCTAGGACCTAGAATTGCCTACACCCTAGTCTCTTGTTTTCTTGAGGAAAATGCATAGGGGGACTTAAGTTACTACTTCTCCTATGCATTGCTCTTAGACTTTTGTACACTATCAAAATTGATTTGCAACCTTAGAAGAAGCCTTCACTTGACTCCATAAGCCCTAGAAGGCACTAGTTCTAGTCTCTCTTATTGAAGGATTGATCAAACACTCAAGCAATCTTCTCCTAAGTTTTTACTAACTATAACTAACCCTAACTTAACCTAGATCACTATTATACTTCTTGTTGTTGCAAATCATTGCTACAGCCATACTAATCTACATTAATTTGTTGCATACACCGACATAACGTGCATCTAACTCATTCAAAAATTGTTTGTGATAATTGTCAAACAATTTACTTGATAAATGTTAAGTTTACATAGTGTTTTCTTGCAATTATGAGCACTAATACTTGTTGTTGCTACAAAAGATTGCTACAGCCATCCAACTGCAGCAAATTCTCTGCAAAAGTGACATTTAATGCTAGTTAGACATTGTCAAACTTGCTTGTGACAATTTATTATCATTATGCCTAGTTAAAGCTATATTTTATTGTCTTTTTCAAGCAATTACAAGGCATATTATTTGTGGCTGTTACAAAATACTCGTTGTTGTTGTAAATTGTTACATTGCTGCAATTTTATATCAAATAGCCTATTTTTTGAAGGTTCATGGTCTAAGGAAGCACTAACATCAATTTTTGTACTTAAAACCTGCCATATTTTCTTTGTTGTCTTGTTATGGGCAGGTACACTCCATTTTTTACCATTGCTTCATCCCTTAAAGACCTTAAGAACCTTTTGACTTGAGTGACTAGTGAGAGGGAGATTTTCTTGCATCCTTACCTTAGTCTTATCAACCCTTTAGGTCGTCGAGGACGTCTCCCTTGGGGTAACTTCGATATACCCCTAAACAGAAAGGAGTTTCTCATTAAGGTGACAGTGATAGGTCACCCCCATTACGTCAATCTTGCATTCACTTGTCTTGGGGGATTTGAGCAAGTACAGATTGTGCGATAACAAAACCAATCCAGAAATACAATCCAAGACCATCCCTTCCTTTCTTATTTATTTCAACATTTAATTATTTTTTAAACAAATTTCCTTAAAAATCATATTTAAAAATTAATTTCTTAAACAATATAATGTAAACCACGATATAACAAAATAGCATCGGCATACCATGAATACATTAAAAGATTCTTGTTCAACTTAAAAACATGGGAACGACATGTTATGTTTTTCTTAATAAGAACCATGACACAATTGACAAGATTCTAAAGTATAATTCCATTACTTTCAATTTTTCTTAATAAGAACCATGACACAATTGACAAGATTCTAAAGTATAATTCCATTACTTTCAATGTGTTCACTACAAATAACCATAACAAGGTTTACATGATAAAAAATTAAAAATAGAACCACCTGGCTGTTTTAGGAAGGATGAAATTACCCTGATCAATTAAATTAAATTTAATATATATATATATATATATAAATGAAATAACAAAAAAATTCTAGCAAAGGCAACGCATCTCCAGTTTCCAATAAATAAACAGGGGCTTTTTGTCAGAAGTCCAATTGCATCAGATCCTAGAGAAAATCTTTTAAAATTAGAACAGTAAACAAATCAACTAGGGCCTTACCAATCAATCTCGAAAATGCCTTTGGTGCAAAATAATAAGAAATTAATGCATTTAAAAACTCCTGAGCTGATATCTGCTAGCTTCCCATTAAACCAACAAGATAGACTTAACTAACCATAAAAAAGATATGGGCTGAACTCCAATCCATAGAAAAATATTTGACAGCTAAATATTCATTAGAGAGTATCTCAAACTGTCGACCTAAGATTGAGCGACTATCATATTACATTATGATTTTTTATTAAAGAATCCAATCCAAGACATAACAGTGACAGATTCAATTTCTATATGGCTGAGTCCAGCAAAACTTTCAGTATCTTCTCTGTTACTTAGGTACAGAACATATATACTATGATCGTTTTCTAGTAAATTACTTATACATACATTTCTATATGGCTGAACTCAAATCCATAGAAAAACGTTTTACAGCTAAAATTCATTAGAGAGACTATCTCAAACTATTGACCTGAGATTGAGCACCTATCATATTACATTATGATTTTTTATTAAAGAATCCAATCCAAAATATAACAGTCAGATTCAGTTTCTATGTGGCTGGAGTCCTGCAAAACTTTCAGTATCTTGTCTATTATTTGGGTACAGAATATATATACTATGATTGTTTTATAGTAAATTACTTATACATACATTTGTTTGTCCGCTTGGATTACTGCTGAATCAGCATGCTTGTATCCCTTGTTGCAAATGATCTTTCAATCATGCTTGTTACTCGTGATTAGAGAATAAAAGACAAATGCGCTTACCTGATTATGCATATCAATCCCAAGAATAAAAAGGCCCTGGTTCGACCTAATTAAAAAAAATTGTCTACCAGAAGGTTAAACCAAAACACTTATTACCTGGTATTCGATATCATGATAAAAGTATATTTACAATCACACAGATTGTTTTGGTTCAGATCCAAATATCAGAACCAAGCCACCATCATGCAACTATCATAATCAATAGCCACTTAGCTCAGATCTTAGTATCTAGTGGGCATTCCAATATTGCCACATTTTGGGTTCAAAACAAATTCACACAATGACAAGAAATTTAAGGCCTCTGCCACAAACACAACAGAAAAAAATGGCCAGAGCAATAAATCAAACAATAAACGTGTTGCTAAAACACTCAGCAGACTTAATAGCTCTGTTCTCTAGGCCATGTTACTGCTTGAGACGACAATGTATATTTCAAATTGATCAATGAAATAATATCTGAAAGGATAAAGATTTAAATGTGAGAAATAAAGACATCTGGATAAAGTCTACCCAGAAATCTCTTCATTACAGTGATGTAATATAAAGGTTTTCTTTGCAGGAAGCCATCTCGAGGATATCTTCGAGAAAAGGCATCCAATATCAAGGGTTATCTCCACAAAATTTCCCTGCCACTATATTTTTATGACAACCGGATGCAGAATCAGGGGTTGGTTCCTATACAACCTTCCTGGCTTCTGCATAAGCTGGATTTGCAACAACTAGCTGAACATATTTAATCTGTTATCCGAGCTTACACAAATATGACTTCAATTTTAGAACAAGGATTTTTCTGTACAAAGCTTTTAACATCTTCGTCATTATGAAACTTCCAGGCATATAATGCTTGTCGCTGAGTTAGACCAACAGGGTATATTCTGTAAATCTTCAACTTATTACTTCCACGAATCATTTCAGGTCGTTCTGTCTTCCAAATGGGTATGTACTCCAAAGATCTGAACTTAGAAAGTACCGCTAGCTCAAGACCCCTTAGTGTGAGGTTCTGAGACCTGACCAATAAAAAGGGCAGACAAAAGCAACAACCATTAGCAGACCCCACAAGACAAAATGTAGCATTTAGGAAAGATGTTAAGGTCATTTTTCTAATACTCATTAACTTAGACGTGCGATTATAGTAGTTTGACATTCCTGATGAGGAAAAGGTCAATGTTGTTAACTTGTTAGATCTACAAAACCAGGAAAATGTCTCAGTACAACTGTAAATACTATTGAGCTTGGCAGGCAATTAGGGAGGTACCAAAATAATGGCAGACAATCATTGGATAGCCATATTAGACAGCATACACAATGATAGAAAATTCAAACCAGTAGATTGAGAGAAAACAATCCGAACAAGTTCCTTCATTTTCCAAGAGTCTTTTGTGTGGGTTCACAGAGAGTATGTCAATTCACTTCAAATTCCAAAAACTCAAAAATAATCAAATGACTAATGAAATTTTAAGTCTTAATAAATTGAATTTATTGCAAAATGTACTTTCTAACTTAAACTCCTGAAGTACTAAGTATGACCATTAGTGAATATCTATACTTTATTAGAGGGACGTGTCCAGTGACCTCTACCACTTTAAATCATAAGAGGAGGTAGTGAAACCTAAGTTGTATGAATACTGATTTATGCTCATGAATCTGTACAAGCCCATTCCTGCACAACATGGATTGACTACTCTCTAATATTTCCCCACAATGAAGAACAATGTGACTTCACTGAACGCCTTTGACAATTTTTTCAACAAAACCCAATTTCATCAAATCTGAAGCAATCCCTCTATGGCATCACCAGGCTCATAGTGAATTGAATGATTATTTTAAAAATACCTTCAAAAATCTTTCAATTAAAATATTTTGTATTTTGTTCTAAATCTGCTCTTAATTTTTATTTTTAATTGTAAACTCCAGAGTTGTATATTGTCTCATTTTCTTTTTCAAGTCTTTTAGTTTAAGAATAGAACATAATCTTCCAAGGGTCTGGAATAGAGTCTTGATCCTTTATTGGGGTTTTGACCCTGAACATGGATTTTCTTAATTGTTCCCTCCAAAGTTCCTTGCTTGCTCAAGACTCTTTTCCAGTTTCTGAAATTCTTTGCTCTGCTTTATTTCTCCTCCCTTTTGCTTGGGAGGTGAGGTTAAGATCTTTCTCCTTTGAAGATTCATGCCCAAAGAAAAGGATGTTTCCTCCTGCTTGTCCAATATATTTTCCAATTTTTATATGTTCAATAGCCAGATCTTGAGTTGTGCTCTGAGATGAAACTTGAAGAACTGAAGTTTCATCCTGAAAAGAGAGTTGCTTCTAACTCAGGAACCTCAGAAGCAGCTTCATTACAGATTTAAACTGGCCAAGGAAGGGAATCCCGATTAAATTGCTGAGAATTGGATTTTGACAAAGAACATTAAATTTGTTGCTATTTTGAAGTTTTAGATCTGTAGCAGATGAGTGTGAAGGACCAGAAGCCTGAACAGAAGACTTGGGTTCTGGAGCAATAATGGTTTTTTTGTTGTCTTGATCTTTTAGAGGGTTGTTGGAGCTTTTCACAGTTCCTTTCAAAACGTCCTTACTAATAGTACTCTGTACATTTGAAGGGAACTTGTTTATAGTGAAGATTATTGTATATCTATACTCCAGATAATACGCTCTGGCAGTCCTTTTTTGAAATCTATCTCAACACAAATTCTTGGCCAGGCTGTGGAATAATGTTTGGGATCCAGATAACCAGAAAATCCCATTATTGCCCATCAATCAGGGTCCACCTTCAAAAATAATCTTGGCTGTCATCAAAAATAGATTATAAGGCATCTGTAATCATCCTCTTGACTTTTGGCTCCCAATTCTTTTTAACCCACAGTTTTACTGCCTTCACTCAGACCAGAGGTTACTAAACCTACTTATGAAGGCACAGTCACGCATGAATGTCCTGTAGATCCAGCAATATTTGGAAACTCCATCAACCTTTTGATAAATTTGTCCTTGGACTTCTAAAACGAGTTTGCCTTTCTCATTCCCTTGGAGATTTAAACAGTCAGTGGTTTCTTTGCTGACTTTTGGTGACAAGTATCCCTGTACGAGAAGCCTGACATTCAAGGAAAGGCAGGCCCTCCTGGCTGGTCCGGCATGAACAAACTAAACAGAGAAGAGTAGCTTCAAATGAAGAGTGGGAAACTTGCAGCCTAATCATGTCAAGTCAGTCGAAGGTTATTAGTACTGCAAAAATATATTTTGTATCTTGCTAATGGTAATATTTAATCTTCGTGTGTTCTATTTTGTAACATCCAACACATCTTATATGTAAATACAAGAAAGTTATTATATTTGCTCTGCAAGTATAGACTGCGAAGCCTCAACTAGCAGCTAACTGCTGCACAATCCAGTAATAGGCATACTAGTGCAGTAAAGATATCTTTTCATATCTTGCTAAGTGTAATATTTAATCTTCACATGTTCTATTTTGTAATATCCAACACATCTTATATGTAAATACAAGAAAGTGATTATATTTGCTCTGCAAGTATAGACTATAAAGCCTCAAGTGGCAGGTAGCTGGTGCACAATGCAGTAATAGGCACAATAGTGTTGTGTCATTTTTTACCTCAAGTAGCCAAATTTTGTGCTTTGCAACCAATGGACAGACCAAAGAATACAGTACTATTCAGATGGGAGTGGCTTTCCACAGATTAAAATATTTTTTATATGATAACAAATATGAATATTACATCAAGTATTATTATATAGTACTAACCTAAGTTGTATGGAAACGGCAATGGATCCAGCTCCAGGTCCAGATTTTTGAAAAGTCAAAATCCAGATACAGAAAAATGGTATATGTGTGTTTTTGTGCTGATTTTTATTTTTCAAGTTTTATTGTGCTGAGAGATGCATTTTACAGCCCAAGTATGGGGTAGATCTGTCCCATGTGTAACACTGATGTCATCATACGTCGACCATAAAGAGTTTTAAAAATAAAATTAAAAATAAATAAATGTGATGCATCAAGTCAGTTTTATAAACTAATACAATAAATAATGAACCAGTCTAGATCCGTGTTTACCCTAATATCTATCTAGTGTCAAGAGGGACCAAATCCCTCAAGGTGCAAACCTTTCCTCAAGCTTTAGCATTGTCAAACAAGTTTGTGTTGATGTTTCTGTTGATATTATGGTAGCTGCGGGACGTATTCACCTCCACGTGTGAACCTGACGAGAATAGAAGACTCCGGGAAGCAAGAGAAACCCTAATGAGTTGGCTAATAACCCTAGAAGACTTGTCGGCTCAAGAAGATAATATGTATTAGGTTATTAGCCTCCAAGAGAAGAAGTCGGCCAAAAGAATTAATATATATTGAACAGACAGGTACCCAGAAGGAGAAGTCAGCCCCAGTAAGTCTGCCAGAACCACTATAAATACAGGGCGCCAGCCTCTCATTTGACACATCTCAGCAATTGCAAAGAGCCAGTTCTGCGCAGTGCAGTTGCAGTCTTGTGCGCAGGTTTGGAGGAGAGTTGTTGGTGCAGCAGCTGCAGCTAGCAGTTACGTTTTGGCTTGGACTATCTCTTGGCTAGGGTTTGGGACATCTGATCAACCCTTGTTGATGCGCTATCCTTGGGGAAAGGTGCGCTACCCTTTGTTTGGCTATCTAGCCTAGGGTTTGCTTCCGAAATGATTCTCTGTCAAGGTTAAGGTGCTCGGAGGGTGGCTTCGGCCTATGGTTGGGTGACAAGGGTATT
>ML779819.1:144773-166129 GCA_009831015.1 Picea engelmannii
TTGATCTTCATCTCTTGATAGTAATGCTTCTCGGTTTGCTACTCTTGCTTCTTCTTGAACACATTCTTCCCAAAGACTGTCAAAGTGTAGTTTCTCCTTTCTGGCACAAATAGTTTGGATGAATGCATCCCAAGGTCTTGTAAGACCATTAAGGGCTGTCATTATAAGTTCGTCTTCATCTATAGTATCATCAATTGCTTCTAGTTGTTCTTTGAATTGTGATATTCTAGAGAAATATTCCTGAATTGTTTCTCCTTTCTGCATCCTTGTACTTTTGAGTTGAGTTCTTAGATTCATCTTCTGATTGATGTTCTTCCCTTCATACAATCTGGTTAGGGCATCAAACATTTCTTTCGGAGTCTTCTTTGAGGCCACTTGAGGAATCAAGTGATCTTTAATAGAATCTGCAATGATTCTCTTGGCCCTAACTGTGTCCTTTTGGTGTTTTGCTTTATCTGCAGCATCGGTAGGTTCTGGTACATCTTCTTTGATGAATCTTGCTAGGTCATTCTCTTCAAGAATGAGTGCAAGCCTATACTTCCAGCCACGGAAGTTTTCCACACCTAGCTTGTCAACAAGCTTATAGTGCTTGCAGACATTTTTACCTGGAGCTAGGAAAATGACCAAAAATTGAAAATGCTCATAATTTAATTTTGAACTTACCAGGAGGTGCGCTTGGCTGAGGCGAGTAGCCTGGTGCAGTTAGATTTCAGAAAATCAAAATTTTTCCCTTTCAAACTTGACCAGCAGAATTTTGGACTGGTACTTCTGGTTTTCTGGTACTTCTAGTTTTCTGGTTTTTTGCTTTTCTGGTACTTCTAGTTTTCTGGTACCAATGAAAACTAGGGTTTCACTTTTTGGGAGTTCTATCCACTGAAAAAGTGCGTTGAAGGTGCCAAAGAGTTCCTTAGGCTAGGTTGAAATTCTTCTTCAATAAAAAGCCCTAATTTTCTTGTACGGCAACAGTGATGTTTTTCTTTATCCAGTGAAAGATGCTCTCTTGAGCTTAGCTCTGAAACCATGTTAAGGTTTAAGCTATTATTAGGTTTCTTTTCTGGTACTTTCTGGTTTTCTGGTACTTCTGGTTTTCTGGTTTTTTGCTTTTCTGGTACCGGTGAAAACTAGGGCTTCACTTTCTGGGAGTTCTATCCACTGAAAAAGTGCACTGAAGGTGCCAAAGAGTTCCCTAAGCTAGGTTGAAATTCTTCTTCAATAAAAAGCCCTAATTTTCTTGTATGGCAACAGTGACATTTTTCTTTATCCAGTGAAAGATGCTCTCTTGAGCTTAGCTCTGAAACCATATTAAGGTTTAAGCTATTATTAGGTTTCTTTTCAATTTACTAGATAACCATAGCATAGATAGGATCACTAAGAGAAACACAATCACAAGATACACAACATTTATCCTGGGAATCCCTCATGGGGGAGAAAACCTAGCAAAAACTTCCTCAATATAGATAGCCAATACAATGCCAAGACAATAAACCAAACACTAGAGAATATCCTCTACTGAACAATGTGCCTCTCTCTCTTCCTTCTTCCGACAACTGGCAACTGCAGCTTCCTTCAAACTTGCGCACTAGATGAGTGAGTTGAGTGAGTGATCAAATGAGACGTTGGCTTCCTTTATTTATACAAACTGGCAGGAGTTGGAAAGGTGTCTCTTCACTGGGCAAGGCCAACTTGTCTTCTGAGTGATTAAAACCACTTTAAATGGCCTGGGGACCGACTTCTCAAATTACATAATATATTTAGGGTTTGACCAATCCGCAAAAGGGGGTTTGGTCAATTACAATACCCGACATGATCAATCCACAAAAGGGGATTGATCTAATGAATAATAACTCAATAATAAATAGAATACTCTTTGCAGTTACAATATTTCAACACCTTGGACAACAGTATTGTTGATTAAGGAAGAACCTGCTCTCTATTGGAGAATAGAAGTTAGAGAGATGCATTTGTGGATGGTTAGGTTCTTGTATGGCCTAAGAGCTCGAGCATAGACACAACAGGAGTGATTGGTGTTCGAGAGGGAGGATTGTACAAATTATCAAGGCATCCATCCCATGCATTATTACATGACAGTATCAATTTATGTGAGTTATGGCATCGAAGATTTGCTCACCTGCATTACAGGGCTTTATCGGTGTTAAGGAAAATGGTTACATGTATTCTAGAGCTCCAGGTAGAGCATGAGGGTGTTTGCGGGGGATGTACACTTGGAAAGAATACCAAGGTACCTTATCCAAGCAGTGATAGTAAATCCAAAGGGATCTTGGATCTAGTGCATTCAAATGTATGCGGACTGATGACAGTGTCATCCTTGGGTGGCTTCTCGTACTATGTGACATTCATTGATGATTTCTCCCGGAAAACATGGATCTACTTCATGAAGACAAAGGATAAAGTCTTCAGCAGGTTCCAGGAGTTCAAGGCTCAGACAAAGAACTTGATGGGGAAGAAGATCAACGTTTTAAGGACAGATAATGGAGGAGAGTATACTTCCATTGACTTCGGTGATTTCTGCAAGGAAGCAGGGATCAAGAGGGAGTTGACAGTTCCTTACAACCCTCAATAGAATGGTGTTGCAGAAAGGAAGAACATGTCCATTGTGGAGGTTGTCAAGGAAATGATTCATGATCATAATCTACCCATGTTCTTATGGGCAAAGGCATCCAACACAGCAGTTTATGTTCAGAACAAGAGTCCTCACAGGATATTGGGAGATAAGACTCCTAAGGAGGCATTCACGTGAGTGAAGCTAGAGGTCGACCATTTGAGGATCTTTGGTTGTCCAGTATACATCCATGTGCCCAAGGAGGAGAGGACGAAGTTAGAACCTTCTGGAAAGAAGGGTACTTTGTGGGATACAACGAGACTTCGAAGGCCTACAGGATCTACATTCCAGGATAACGTCAGATTAAGGTTAGTCGTGATGTTACCTTTGATGAAAAGGTAGCCTTCAGGAGGTCTAGAGAATCTCATATGGAGATTGATAGTGAGGAGCAGGAGGCTCCTAAGGATGAGAGTACAGATCCCTCTAATCCAATTGTTCATCCTTCAGACTATCAAGAGGAGTCAGTAGAGCGAGCAAATCCATTGGATCTACCTAGAGATGTTGCAATGACCAGGAAGAGGCCAACATGGCTTCGTGACACTTTGCAGGATGCAAAGAGGCATGCAGCTCCCAATGGTACTTTCAAGGACAGCAAACGACCTCAGAGGTTCTCGAGTTATATGGCATTGATCAATCACATCATTGATTCTGAATCTTCCAAATATGAGGAGGCAACAGGCCAACAGGTTTGGAAGGATGCCATGATGGAAGAGTATCAATCCATCATGAAGAATGATGTGTGGGAGATAGTTCTAAGACTAGAGGGGAAGTCAGTGGTGACTTCCAAGTGGATCTACAAGATTTAGCATGTTGTAGATGGCAGCATCGAGAAGTACAAAGCGAGGTTTGTGGCGATAGGATTCTCTTAGAAAGAGGAAGTGGACTATGAGGAGACTTTTTCTCCAGGCGCCAAGTACACTTCCATCAGGGCTATTATTTCTCTTGCTTCAGTTATGGGTTGGAGATTACATCAAATGGATGTAAAGACTGTGTTCCTCAATGGTGTGATTGAGGAGGAAGCTTACATAGATCAACCTCAAGGCCTTATGATACATGGGAAGGAGTCCCATGTTTGCAGATTGAAAAAGGTCTTATACGGACTCAAGCAGGCACCCAAGGCATGGTACTCCAGGATTGATGGATACTTCATGAGTTTGGGCTTCACCAAGAGTGATGTGGATCCCAACCTTTACTACAAGGTTGTTGATGGCGATCATTTGATCTTGGTGTTGTATGTCGATGATTTGTTCCTTACGGGGACATAGAGACTCATTGTAGCGTGCAAGAGGGATTTAGCCTCAAAGTTCAAAATGAAGGATCTTGGCTTGATGCATTATTTCTTGGGATTGGAGGTGTGGCAAAAACTAGGTGAGATCTTCCTTGGACAAGGAAAGTACACAGTTGAGATCTTGAGCAGATTTGGTATGATGGACTACAAGTCCATGGCTACACCTATGATGACAAATCTGAAGAAGATGAGTGATTCCGCTTCAGATTCAGATTCAGTGGATCCCACTATGTACCGGCAGCTGATTGGATCCTTGATGTACCTGGTTAACACCAAGCCAAATATTTGCTTTGCAGTGAGCACCCTGAGCCAGTTTATGGTTGAGCCAAGCCACTTCCATTGGGTTGTAGAAAGCATGTGTTGAGGTACCTGCATGGTACAGTTGGATATGGTCTGAGATATGTCTAAGGTGGTGAAGTGAGGCTGCAGGGATATATTGATTCTAATTGGGCAAGGAGTGCAGTGGACAGAAAGAGAACCATGGGGTCTTGCTTCAGCTTAGGATCAGCTATGATATCCTGGTTTAGCAGGAAGCAGACTTTTGTAGCACTCAGTACAGTAGAAACGAAGTATATTGCAGCCAGTGTCACAAGTCGTGAAGCAATATGGCTTCAGAAGCTTCTTGCAGGACTATTTTATCAAGAGCTAGAGACGACCTTGATACATTGTGATAATCAAAGTTGTATCAAGCTTTCGGATAATCCAATATTTCATGACAGGTCGAAGCACATTGAGATCAAATATCACTTCATCTGAGACATGGTACAGAAGGGAGCGGTAAAGCTCTAGTACATATCCACAGATGAGCAGATTGTGGACATTCTCACCAAGCCTCTATCTAGGGCGAAGTTTGTGTACTTCCAAGACAAGCTTGGTGTGATGCAGAATGTCTCCCTCGTTGAGAGGGAGTGTTGATGTTTCAACATCGGGCATACATTCTCCCAAATTGGTCATGTTGATTTGACCAAGGGAGAATTATACATTCACTCATGGGGCCATGCTAATTTGGCTAGTGGTGAATGGCCCAGGATGTTGATGTTTCTCCAATTAGCAGCATCGGGCAGACATTCTCCAAGATTGGTCATGCTGATTTGACCAAGGGAGAATGATACATTCACTCACGGGGCCATGTTGATTTGGCTAGTGGTGAATGCCAAATGGCCCAAGGGCATTCTTTCTCCTATTACTCATGTTGATTTGACAAGGTGTGAAAAAGACTCGAGATGCTCTCACATTGCCTTCTCCGGGATGGAGTGATCTATTTTTTATCGGGAAGGATTGACTTGTTTTCAAGTCTAGTCTAATGTTGAAGATGTAGGCTCAAGAGACCTCTTGCGATGAGGCCCAATGGGCTTCTTCAGGGAAGTCTTCAGGTTGCATGGATTAACCAAAACAATTATGAGTAACAAGGATAGTAGATTTATGAGCATCTTTTGGCAGGAGCTATTTCGGCTAGTGGGTACAAAGTTAACCCCCAACACTAGCTACCATCCACAAATAGATGGGAAAACTAATATAGTAAACATGTGGGTGGTAGGATACCTCCGAAACTATGTGACAGGACAACAGAAAGCGTGGGTCAAGTGGCTATATCTAGGTGAATATTGCTACAACACCACTTACCACATGTCTATTGGTATGTCTCCTTTCAAAGATTTATACAGTTATGATCCCCTCACTTCTGTTGAGATTGTGTTTGGAGATAGCAGAGCTCCTATGGCTAAGGAGTCGATACAGGAAAGCCAAGACATTCTCAAAGAACTCAAGGATCGTTTGCAAAGGGCTCAAAACCAACACAAGTTATATGCAAATAGGCATAAAGTGGAGCGCACTTTTGATGTAGGGGATTTGCTCTATTTGAGGCTACAACCGTACAGGCAGAAATCCATTAAGAAAAATGGCACTGAGAAGCTCAAACCTCGCTTCTATGGACCTTACAGGGTGAAAAGGAAAGTTGGGGAAGTTGCATATGAATTAGAGCTACCATAATGAAGAAAAATCCATACTGTTTTCCAGGTATCATGCCTAAAAAGGGCATTGGGGCAGCATGTTGTAGCTAATGAAGAACTACCTCCAGTAGACGAAGGACACTTGATTTTGATTCTAGAGGAGATTTTGGAGGTGAGGGCAAAACAACTAAGAAACAAGGACATCAAGGAATACTTAGTCAAATGGAAAAAATTTCCTATAGAAGATGCTACTTGGGAGAGTGAACAGGTGCTACAGCAGACAAATTCAGGATTGCTTGTGGGCAGGCAATTTCCAATAGGGGAGACTGTAATGTTCCCCTCTTCTTGACAAGAACATTGGAAGACTTAGTAGTCTAGTCGCCCCTCTAGACTATAGTCTCATGGGGAAAAAGGGGCTAAAAGGCGCAACAGAGACACTAAGGAGCTAAATTTTATATTATTAAAGTGACTTTGGTAAAAGAAGAAAAATATTTATTGACTTAGAGAAGAAAATAAAGTAATGACCTTAGGAATCAACAAAGTAACTCAAGTGAAAATTAGAAGATGGAGGTATAAAAGAAAGAGGAGGGCGCCTCACTCATTATTCATGTCATTTTCTCCTATTGCTTCTTGAGCTATGCAGCTTACGTTTTGAGGGTTTTGAGTAAACAAACCCTAGAGATCAGCAAGGAGGTGAAAGATTCCTCCGTTCCTGATCCAAGCTTGGTCAAGGTGGTGAAAGATCCCACCCTCACCATTCTATTCAGCTACAGGTCAGTTTCTACAGTGGAAAGAAGAGACAGAGCGTAGATCTAGAGGTTTTATGCAGGTAGGGCGCACTATTGGGGAAAGAAGAGTTTGATTTGATCAGTTGAAGGGGGATCTGAGGCCAAACTCAGTCCAGGAGGATTTGCCATCCTTAGAGCACCCTTTCTCATCTCTTTTGGAAGGGTTTCTTCTCCAAAATTATCTATTGTGGCACTTGGGCGAATTTCTGAAGAGGGGCGCACTGTTCCTTGGATATTCAGTGAGTTGGTGGGCTAGATCTATTATTCTGGCTGAAGGATTTCTTCATATGAGTTCTACATCTACAAATCTACAGTTTGACAACATTTTACAGGGGTTTGAGGGATTTTTTGGAGGAAGCCGAATTTCATAGGTTGCTACAACCAGTTGGGGTGCATCTCATCCGGATCTGGAGATGCCAAGGCTTCAAGGGAAAGAAATTGATCTTGTTTTAACTTGCATGTTGCTACTGGAAGAATAGGACAACTCACATCATCATCTATCTTGTATCTTGTATCTTGGCGGCATATTCAGCCCAAACTTCTATATCTCTTCTATATTATTCCAGATCTGTAGATCTCATGTATGGAGATCAGCTTATTAACTAAATAGAGGTCAGATCTGAAGTGATTTTGGCATTCTCTTGTGTTATCTTTCTTGTATCTTGTTATTTCAATTTGTTGTTGTGTTGTATTCATTCCTCACATGCTATAAAACTCAATCAAACAACTCCAGCACAACTTTGAGAAGCAACCTGCAAAATATTCAAACAAATCATACAAACAGATCAGAAATAAACCCCTAAGTTCCTAGCGAATCTGCTTGGGAACATTACATGTGAGAAGATGATCCATCAACAAGGCTCATGGACAACTTTTCTAGTAAAGAAGAAATGCCAACAAGACAAGACAAATGCCAAGAAGAAACACTGGAAAACATTAAAGAAGATATTAAAGACAAAAGTACAAGTCGGCCCCACAAGTAAATTAAAGGTGACTCAAACTGTATAAATAAAGGCTAGATCACTTAATTTTGACACATCATACAGCTCTTCTCATCAAGTGTGCAAGTCCCAGTTGCAGTTGCAGTTGCCAGTTACAGTTGCGCTTGTAGTTCCAGTTGACAGTTACAGTTGCAGTTGCAGTTGCAGTTGCAGTTGCCAGTTGCGCAAATTTTAAGGTGCGCTATCTTGTCTAGGGTTTGTTATCTTTGAGGGTTCTTCCTCATACAAGGGCGAAATTCTTTATGTGTTGGGTTTCTTCATATTGATGGTGATGTACTTATTGGCTGTAATTCTTCTTAAGAAAAGTTGTTGGGTTTTCTCCCAAGATTGGGTTTCCCAGGATAAAAATATTGTGTCTATTGTGCATGGCTATCTTTCTATGATTCTATTGTTTCCGCTGCAATTTTATTTTGGTTGAAATTTTCAGTGTGTAATTATTCTATGATAAAGATGGCATAAAATTCTGTTTGAAATCATAAGGAAATAATTATCAGATCTAAAAATAGAAAAATCAATAGATTGCACCCCAAGGGATTTGCTCCATCTCAATGCTTGATAGACCTAGGATTAAGATGGATCTAGACTGGTTGATGCATAATTTCATAGTACTTGAAGACAACAAAAAATAAGAGAGCCATTTGCATTCCACCTACCTTCCCCTTATGCTGCCAATTCTTCTTCAAAAAACAAATTCCATGATCACTCTAAAACACAGAAAAGGCCAAAGATCGGACACTCTCCTTTTAACACTCCAAAATTTAACCAAAAAAGGCTTCAAAATTCAATATTTAAGGACAAGTGAGAGCATTTATAGAAAATCCAAATTGTAACCATACTTGGAGTTGGAACTTGCTACCCATGATGGCAAAGACTACTTTGGCCTTCATCTCCCTTTGTGACTTGTTTCATCTCCAATTATCTTTCCTTCACGCGTGTGATGGTTACCACTTTCAAGTATTGATATTGCCAACCATAAATTCATACAATCTTTTGTATTGCAATATTCTTTGCCTAGGTGCATCCATCCCACACTTAGATACGGGGCAATGCAACCTAGTCCATTAGGATGCAAGCCTCATGAGGGGTGCACCTTGCATCCCTCAACAAATTTAGGGGGCATCCCCTTTCATGGGGATGCCCCCAATTCTGTTATGTGGGTTATCACATGCAAATCTCTCTATTGCAGGGGTTGATTGTTGTGAATCTTGTAACAACAAAATTAGCAAAATAAACATTTTAAAAATAAAAAGTTCGGTTGCAATATAATATCTTATTTTAAATAATAGACATAAAAATAATTTTAATTTGTATACCAATGTTCCACCAAGTTTTCAAGAGGCGGGGAAGCAGTAGTTTGGAAATGCATTTGGGGGACGAGTGGAAGCACCCCCCAAATTCTAGGGAATGTCATTGGGGATGTCAAATGGGAGACCCTACCCGAATATTAAAAAATTAAAATTAAAATACATGAAAACTGAAAGATATATCATTGAAATCTTATACATAACAATGTGCCAATAACATATTGTTTATTCCAAGGAAGACCTCGTGGGATCCCCCCCTTCTTCCCCGGAATATCCAGATGGAGGACGGCTAAACTGCCAACCACAATAGTGGCTGGTAACCTTGAGAGACTCAACCGGATTTGACCCTATGACTTATGGCCTCCCCATTAGTAACATGCCTTGGGCGGATTGTTCAACCAATTACGCTAATGCTTGGGGTTAAAATGCGCCAATAACATATACCATTCGAGGATGGTTTCAACAATTGAGCTAACCCTTGAAGCTAAAATCTGCCAATAACATATATCATTAAACGTAACATAATAAATCATAAACGGTACATGTAATGATGTAACATAACATAATACTCATGATTCACAAATCATCTATCACCATTGTATTTCTGATATATTTAGAAAATTCAGAAGATATAGATCTAAGAACGAGGCAAATGACAAATGAGCATCACTGCTCAAGGCAATGCCCCACTAGTCTCTGCAACTAGCTACTGCACGAAGGAACATGGGAATGCCACTCTCTGAATCAGAATCATTTGCATTCCCCAAAATACTCAATGGCACACCAATGAACCAGAGTTGTGCCTCATCAGGTCCACCCTCCTTATCTACTTTATTTTTCTTTTTTGTCTTTTTTTCCCTTCAAAATGATGATCTTTGGTCAAAAGGAGTATAGTAGAATCTCGTTTTTAGAGGGGGACATTCCCTACTGTGTCCCCTTGCATCCCCCCCCCAATAGGGGTCATGGGGAAACATACCCCTTGGAGTACCCATGTCTCAGGAGCGTGGGGAGTGCATCCCCTACATTGGGGGCGCGTACCCATGTAACACTAGTTATCTGAGCCATAGAGTCAAGGATGACCCCAGAGTCACAGTTAAAGACAAAAGTAGTCAAAGCATCATGAAGATGCATATCACAATGAAGCCAGGAAGGTTGGCACATTTAGGAGCAGAATTTCTGAAGATAGAATTTGAAAGTATTGGCATAGATTTGACGTGGAATTTCAGCACAAAATTCAAGGAGCTCAAGAAATGAATTTCCAGGACTGACATGGGGCATTCAGGCACAGATTTTGAGGCAAGATGGGCACAAATCCCGAGGAAATAGAACTTCTGGCAGTGGAAACTGGTGGCAAATCCAAAGGGAACATAATCTGGGCATGAATCCCAAGGAAGTAGAATTTGGGCATGCATCTCTAGGCAGCAGAATCTGGATGTCAATCCCAAAGGAGAAGAATCTCGGCATAGCATAATCTAGGTGCACACTTTGAGAACAGTATCTCCAGCACAAATCTTGAGACATCAAATTCGAGGAGCATAAGCACACATTTCGAGAAAAAAGCTGGTTCAGTGCAAATCCCAAGACAATTTCTGACAGCTGCACAAACATGCACAAATTTCGAGGTGTTTTGCTAGTCACAGATCCCAAGACTGGTAGTAACTTTTGAATTTAATCCTCAGCAGCAAATTTTACAGAAGATTGCACAGAATTATTGGTTTTCAACTTTTCGTTGAATGTTTGGCTGGCAGAGAGGGCAAAAAAATTTCTGCAACAGAATCACAGGGAAGAGGTGGTGTTGGGTTGTTGCCAGATTGGTACAGTGGTGTTTGAACACAGCATAGATTTTCTAGAGGAAATTCTGACTTTTTCTGAGGTTAATTGATTATTTCATTGGTACTTGGTGTTTTCCTGTTGAAAAAACTAGCAAGTCTTTTGAAGAACTGTTGGACATCAGTCAGAGGATCAACAGTTACAACTTCAATTACTGGAAGCATAGCATGATTTCCATCTTCTAGTGCAGGTGATTGTTAGGGGTGGTCATTGGCAAGGAAAGGGAGATCCTAAATTCTATTGCTGAAGATCAGCAGGAAAACTTTGTTTTCCAGAATAGAGAAGCAGTGATGCTAATAAAGTCATCATTGATGGATGACAAGCTCCCATGAGTTCAATGTGAAACAGAATGGTCGAGGTTGAAAGAGATGCACAAGACTTCCAACAAAGGTAGGGCTTCTTATCTTAAGAGTTTTTTGCTTTCAGTGAAGATGGAGGGTGGTGAATCAATTTCATATTACTTGCTGAAATTGAAATACATTTAGGATTAGCAACTTGCAATAGGCAGGGAAGTAGCTGAGGAAGATTTGGTGGTGATTACACTGAAAAACCTACCTACCTACCTCTTTTGAAAATCTTGTTGAAACCTTGAATTTTACTTCGGAGTCAACTAACATCACAATTGATAAGTTGTGTAGTTGGTTATTGTTAGAATATGAGTGGATGTGCTCGTTTTACCATTGACAATATCACTATTGTCACCCAACAATAGGCCGAAGCCACCCTCCAAGCACCTTGACCTTGACAGAGAGAAGAATCCTTGTAGCAATCCAATAGCCAAGCAAGGCTAATGCACCAAGCAAGAAGTAACCAAAGCTGATCAGAGAGTCCAACCCAAAACTGGCGCAGCACCTTCCCCATGACTTGCGCACAAGACTGCCAGACTGCAGTGTGCACAAGTGACTTTCTGCGATTCTGAGAAGTGTGTCAAATGAGAGACTGGTGCCCTGTATTTATAGTAATCCTAGCAAACTGCCTGGGCCGACTTCTCATTCTGGGTACTAATTAATTCATATTAATTATCTCTCTTCAGCCGAGATCTCTTCTAGGGTTACGTTCATTTATTTTCTTTCTTCCGGAACATTCTAATCTTGTCAAAGGTCACAATGGAGGTTCATACCTCCCGAAGCTACCATAATATCAACAGTTATTACAGAAGGAAAAATGGAAAAACAAATTCGGAAATAACAATGGAGCATCTAAGAGTGCTTTTTGCAACAAAGATTAAAGGCCAATCTAGTGAAGCAAGCATTAAGTAGGTTGAGGTTAATCCCTTTTTGACTCATCCAAGCAGTTGCAAACAAATTTTGTCTCCTCAATCATGCCTCTCTTTTGTCCCCAGCAAACTTTCATTGAAAAAGTTTCACAGTTTTGCCAATGCCTATAGGACAGTGCTCTGGCAATAAATGGAACCTCAATCCAAAGGGGTTATCGATGGTGTACATACAACTTGTTGTACCAACAATCATCCAAGCCTTGTTCAGTAACATGCCACAAGTCAACTCTTTAGATCCAACCACCACACAAACATGACCCTTCTCAAGCCCCCAAGAAGATTCAACATGCCATCCAGATGCCTCCCAATTTTCAGCATACCATTTATATATATCTCAACATAGCAACATTTGGCAAAGAAGATGGATTAAAACCTCTTTTTCCCACTATTTTGTCAACGATTTGAAGATAAGATCATCCTTAAGATCCATATCAAACTCACATAGTTCCACTTTTCTGAGTCTTCTTTGAAATTAACAACAAAATCAGTGCCTAGCTCGATGACACCTCTACCCTAGCTTAGCAGTGGAATTGGAAGAAGCTTCCATCTAAAACCTTTTGCAAGTATAAATATAGGTCTCATCTGGCACATTGGAGGGAATACAATAAGGCCAACATACATCTTCCATTCCTGCCTTATGCCTTTTGCATATAGCTACCAATTGTTTGAGGAAATGGTGTTTTTCTTTTCCTTTCTACTTCTTGGGATTTCTTTTATTGCTTCACCATCCCTCTCAATTCCTCCTCCATGATCCAAAAACTTGTGGTCTGAAAACCCACTTCATGGCTTCCCGAAGATCTTCAGGACACCACTCACTGTTAAATAGATGTGCCAAGTTGCAAGGAGAAAAGCCAAAAAGCCTGTGGTTTAATTCATGCTCGAAAAACTCGCCCTGCACGATTTGTGGACCTATCATCTAAATTCTAGCCACTAATCAAAATAACTAAGAATATAGTCAAAACCTTCAAACTAGAACTCTCCACAAATTTCATCCAAAAATAAACCCTTGAAACTTTCCTAAAAAGCCATCAACATTTCAATACTTGAAACGCTTAAGCCCAGGTTCTCACATTTGTGGATCCAATAGCAAGTTCCATAACATGAGAAAGAGTTGGTGTTGAAAAATATAGGAAGTTGGAGTTGAAATACGTAAGAGGTCTCCATAGCTATATTTAAAAAGATTTGGCATGAATTGATACATAAAATTTTGATGAAGCACAATACCAAGTCCATCTATATTGAAGCAAAAAGCAAAATCATGACGAATCGAGTTACCTCTAGAGGAGGATCAAGCATATAACCAAATCCATTTTATGAGATGTTCCAATTTAGACAACTAACTTCACTTACGATTTTAGAATGCTTCCAAAGGGACCATCCTAGATCTTAAATCCTAGAAACCTACGTCCATCATCCAGAAGTGAAACACCATTTGCGGTTTAAATCCGAACAAGTGTGAAGCCATCCGGGCCAACTTAACAGCCATGATGGTTCTATCACTGTTCAGCCACCCTTGCAACGGCAAGCCAACCACTTTTGTGACATTTCAATCTTGGTGGAGGCTAAAGACAATACGCCGCTTTCAACAACCCAGTTAACCTCTCGTGGCTCACTGACTTCACTTAGAAATCAAGCAACCTCAAAAAATGATCCAGATACAGATATGGATATGGATACAGATCCGATGATTTTTTTAAAGGTTAGGATCCGAATACGGGTAAACGACATACATAACATAATGGGACTATATATGTATTTAAAATTTATATTTCATCAAATACAAAAACATGAACTAGAAACATACAAAATTCAAAATTCACATATATTTCACTCCAAATCACTGTAGTTGACTCATAAACGAAAACTGCTATGTAAAATCAGATTTGTGTGTTTTATAATCGTAGGGATTATTTTAAAACAAACATTAGGGATTAAGGGCCCTGAGTGGATGTGTATCTAGATCTAGATTTTTACTTCCTCCATAGGTGAATCCAATAATATAGACCTTTCTAATAAATACTCTAGAACACAGTTACATAGGCTCACTAACCCCACCTGCTTTAATGGAAAGGCTCCTTGCAATCTAATATCCTATGACTACAACTCTAGAACCTTTATGATAAACATGACCTAGATCTAGATTTCTACTTCCTCCATAGGTGAATCCAATAATATAGACCTTTCTGATAAATACTATAGAACACAATTACATAGGCTCATTAACCCCACCTACTTTAATGGGAGGGCTCCTTACACTCTAATATCCTATGACTACAACAACTCTAGGTTCGTTTATGATAAACATGACCTCCACTAAGAAAACTAAATGTCTAATTATGACCCTTGGAACTTATAAAAATGTTTCCTGTTACACCATATATTGTATGGGGTGTCAGAGGATCAATTCATGACACCTTGTAGGATGACACCCATGGACTTTCTATGTACCAGTTGCACATTTTAGGGGGTTTGTTATTTCACATGTTATTTTGTGCTACCCTCATTGTTTATGTAACCCTTGGCCAACCAAGGGGGAAGGTGACATTGATACAGGATGACTTGGCAATATCATTTTCCTACTCCTTTGCTCACTTCAACTTATCATATTTATTGGTCATATATTGTATCATTGGAGCTTGCTTCAGCAGCATATTATATACACTCATTTTGTTGCAGGTGCTACTCCAAGATTGATTATTGATGAAGAAATCTCATATCTCCTTATCTTGTGTTCATGATATTTTCGTCATTATTTTCTCTTGGTCATTTCATGGTGGGTTCAAGCCTTTCCCTATTTGCAGTGTCCTCTAGCTTGGTGGTGTATTTCCTAGTGGTTTGTTTAGATGCATGTCCCCTTTCATTATCCATCCATCATTTAGCCAAGGTACCACCCATTATGTTATCACATTTCCATTTTACCTAAACAATTTTCATATCACACTCATATTCCATCATTGACCAACCCATAGAGGGTGCATCACCCATTACATCCATTTTCCATATAGTTTTCCTTCATAACTTAACTCTCATTTGGCATATTTAATTCATTGGGTTAATTTAACCTTGTTCACACTCACACGTGCCACCTTGATGAAGCATTTAATTCACTTGACACATATGTTGAGAAGTTTGTTGAGTTTGCACATTCTTTCAAAGTTAGTTATGCATGTGCCCTCCATGTCTATTTCCATTCTATCTAATCATTTTTTATCTCACCATTATCTAAGCATATTAATTTAAGTGGTGTGCTCCACTAGATGGTCAACTTCTAGCTTTGAATTGGTTTTTTTCACATCTTGTTTTAACCTTGATGAGGATATTTGACTTGGTACTTGAGAAAACATGCTATTTTGAGGAGATTCTTCACATACTTTGAGATTTGCATGGAATAGGGTGTCAAATTTTCAAGACAATTCAATGCATTCAATTTCAGATCTGAAAATTACTACCAAGTGACCTCAAACAGTAACTAGGGTTGTTATCACTGAACAATTTTACACTGAAATTATGACAAAATTATAGCGGAAGCACAAAGATCGAAGAGAAATCACCCATACACAAGAGCCACAAATTTTTTGTTCTGTAAAATTTTTCAGATTGAGAATTTTGAGGACAAAAACAGTCCTCCCGGTAAATTACAAATTCAGCAAAAATCCCGAAAAAAACTTTCAACTTGCAAACCTACTGGAAACCCTAGCTAACGTCACCTTGCAATTTTGTTGTACGACCTGTTGACGTTAGTTGTACGGTCTGCACGTGTCGTATGAACTGTAAGGCTCACACGTGCATCTTGTTTTCTACAGTTGCTTTTGTTGTATGGTCGCACGTGTGGTACGACCTATTGTATGGATTGTACAACTCCACACGTGTAGCCCTCTTCCTCCTCTTCCCTCACACGTGTGGCTTCTCTTCCTTGGCTGGAAAACTGAAAAAGAAGAAAGTCCAAAAACCCTAGATTTTCCCAAGTGAAGAATTTCCTTGCTGAAATTGCCACCCCAATCTCCTTGGCACAAGTGCTCACTCACTTATGCTAACTCCATAATGTCACAATGAGATGTGATAAGTGTCTCCTCACATTGTCTCTCCTTTTATAGGAATCTAATGAGTGAGTTTAGGAACCCCTTCTAAACTCAACATTAAATTAGAACTGTTTATTCCTCTATGTGAGTGTGAAACCCCAACATGTGGGTGTGAAGCCCAACAACACAATTCCAAACCCCAACTCCATACAAAAGGGTTTTCTCAATGCAATGTGAGTGCCAACAAAAATTCCCACATGCCCGACACCGAGGCCAATGTGGGAATACCTCCCGATGCTACAAAACATCAACACTCCCTCTTAGCAAGGGAGGTATTCCATCCACCACTACATGGAAGTAGCTATGTCTCCCACAATGGAAGTGGCTCTGCTTCCCACACTAGATCCACTACCATAGTTGCTCCCTCTGACACAGAAGCAAATCTTGTTGTATGACATGGACCCTTCTTGGAAGACACCATGCTCCTAGAAGCCTCCCACTTCTAAGCATCATGCCTGACCATCTCAACCCATGACACCTTCTAGAAAGTCTTGGAAGACTCCTCTCTCCCACCTGAACCTAAAGGTTGACTTCCTCTGGACTATTGACTCTCTCTCTGAGCCTGCTAACTCCCTCTAATTCTGCACAACCTTCAGAGTTGCCTTCTCCTTGTTCACTGCCACTTTGCTACTTGCCATAGCTCGCATAGGTTGGCCTTTTAGCCTGTACAAGTTGCTCTCTCTAACTCCAAGAACCATTGTTGTGTCTAAGCTAGATCCTCTGGGCTTGATCAGCACCTGTCCATCCTGGAACACTACATCAAATCCCTTCTTCTCAATCGCCGAGACTATCCATCCTTCTATTTTGGAGATGCCTCTCTCCTTGGAGAAACGTTTCTTTTTCCCTTCCTAGTGTTAGTAGCTAGGGCCATGTTCTCATCATTGATACTCTCTGCTTGCCATTCTTGGAGTCTATCTGAGCCTCCTCCTGGATGCAATCGATCCACAGTCTGTCAAATGGTAGCAACTTCTCTCGTGCACAAATCCCCTACACAAATGGTTCCCAAGACTCGGGAAAACTATTCAATGCCACATTCACCAACTCTGTGTCATCAACTGCCTCACCAATGGCTACAAGTTGATCACGAATCTATGTGATCCTCATGAGGTAGCTAGCAATTGTATCTGATTTGGACATCTCAATAGATCAGAGTTGGTGCCTCAAAGTCAACTTCCAGCTTGTATTCTTGCTTTGGTACAAGCCCAGCAAAGCATCATACATATCATTTGTTGTCTTCTTCTCGGAAATATGAGGAATCGAGTGATCCTTCACAGAATCCAACAACACCCTCTTGGCCTTCACTTCCCTCTTCTTATGGGTTGCCAATTCATGTGGATCGTTGGGATCTGAAATCACCATCTCAACATAATCTTTGAGATCATTCTCTTCCAAGAGCAAAATGAGCCTAGCCTTCCAAGCCCGGAAATTAGTGGCCCCCTCCAACCTGTCGTCCACTCTAAGAGTGCTCACTATTGTGACCTGCCTAGAACAAAAAATCTGTAGCAACAAAAAATCTGCAACCACACAAATCTGCAACTACAAAAAAGCTACAACAACAGTGTCTCAGGAGATGACTCCCTCTCTCTCTAGGGCCTATGCTCTGATACCAT
Source organism: Picea engelmannii (assembly GCA_009831015.1). Classification (NCBI taxonomy): domain Eukaryota; kingdom Viridiplantae; phylum Streptophyta; class Pinopsida; order Pinales; family Pinaceae; genus Picea; species Picea engelmannii. The sequence goes on from ML779819.1 coordinate 162,519, forward strand.
GTCAAATTTTCAAGGCAATTCAATGCATTCAATTTCAGATCTGAAAATTACTTCCAAGGGACCTCAAGGCTCAAACAATAAGCTAGGGTTGTTATCACTAAATAATTTTACACTAAAATTATGACAGAAAATTATAGCAGAAGCACAAAGATCAAAGAGAAATCATCCACACACAAGAGACACAAAATTTATGTTCTATAAAAAAATTTAGATTAAGAATTTTGAGGACAAAAACAGTCCTCCCGACAAATCACAAATTCAGCAAAAATCTCGAAAAAAACTTCCAACTTGCAAACCTGCTACAAACCCTAGCTGACGTCACCCTGCAATTCTACTTTACGGCCTACTGACGTCAGTTGTACGGTCTGCACATGTCGTACAGAGTCCAGACTATACGGCTCACACGTGCGGCTTGTTTTCTGCCACTATTTTTGTTGTATGGTCGCGCATGTGGTACGGCCTATTGTACAACTCCACACGTGCGGCCTTCTTCCTCCTCTTCTCTCACACGTGTGGTTTCTCTTCCTTGGCTGGAAAATTGAAAAAGAAGAAAGTCCAGTAACCCTAGATTTGCCCAAGTGAAGAATTTTCTTGTTGAACTTGCCACCCAAATATCCTTGGCACAAGTGCTCACTCACTTATGTCAACTCCATAATGTTACAATGAGATATGATAAGTGTCTCCTCACATTAATTCTCCTTTTATAGGAGTCTAATGAGTGAGTTTAGGAACCCCTTATAAATTCAACATTAAATTAGAATTGTTTATTCCTCTATGTGGGTGTGAAAACCCAACATGTGGGTGTGATGCCCCAACAACACAATTCCAAACCCCAGCTCCATACAAAAAGGGTTTTCTCAATGCAATGTGAGTGCCAACAAAAATTCCCACATGCCCAACACCTAGGCCAATGTGGGAATACCTCTCGATGCTACAAAACATCAACATAGGGATCACATAGATATTATTATTATATTCCATTGACTTGGTCTCTTACTATTTTGAAAGTGGCACACCTTCCTTGGTGAACTACTTTCTATTTGGAGATGGCTTGAGCATTTTTTATTGATATTTGACAAATCTCTCTCCTAGGCATGTGCCCTAGGGTTTTTGATTCTCTCATAAGAGGATTAAAATATTATTTTGATGACTAATTCCATATTTTGTAATTTAAAATGAGGATTCTCTTATTCTATATGTTTGACTCATCAAACATGATCACAACGATATTATTATTTTATTTGAGGTGGTTGAGCCTACTAGAACTTATAATTAAAAAACTCCCTTCACTTGTAATTGTTGTTGTTGAGTGAGATAATATTAGAGCATTACCTCTTCTTGGAGCAAATGCTATGGAGTCTATTTTGTTTGTGTGTGAGGTCATTGTGTGAGCATTTGCTGTGGATTTGAGCTTTTGTTATGCAAGCAAAAGAATTGAACCAAGGCCATCTAAGCAAGAAATCTACTTCAAGTGGTGGAATAAGTAGGGTGTGAATTTACTCCCTTGTTATTTAATTTTTATTTTGCACTAGATATTTCTCATCTAGTTGTTTCAAATAGTAATAACTAAATTTAGCAATATTTAAGCAAGCAAATAACTTGGCTTAATTTTGAAATTGGCACCTTTAGGATTGTTTCCTTGCATAGCTTTAGGTTTAATTTTCAACTATATAGAATATTTGTGACATGCTTTAGGACAGCCCTTAGATCCTTGACTTTAGATAAAGTAAGCCCTCCTCATGAATGTGAATGACTCCATTATCCCAAGAATAAGTAGGCACTAGTTTCTCCCTCTCTCATCCAATTAAATTCTAAATTTTCAACCCTTTAGTTTGTTGTAAATTTCATAATTTTTCTCTTTTACATAACATTTAGTTTTTATTTGTTGTGCATTTCAGAAATTTTATTATTTCCAGCCATTGTTTAGTTTAGATATTTGAATTTTTTATTCTGAACTAGACTAGACTATCAATAAAGTTTGTTGGAATTTACCTTTTTAAATTTGTGTTTAAGTTTGATGCATTCTAGCACTTAACTTAGTTTATAAATTTGAATTTCCAACTAGCTTGTTGACCTATATGACCCCCAACTTAGACTATAAACTAGGTTATCATCTTACTCTTGTAACTTGTTTGCTGAAAACTCCACTTTAGATTTCTAATCACATTTTCATCAATTGCATTCATCTTTTACATTCAGAAATTTAATTTCAGCATTTACATTTTGCCTAGGAAGTTAATTCTTTGCATTTCAATTAGGCAAAAACTAAAATTTAAATTCTAGAGATTATATTTATTTTCTATTTTAATTTAATTGTTGTTTCTGACAATTAACTTATTGTAGAAAACTTAATTTCCATAATTGTTTGAAGTCTGAAAATTGCATCTTCGGAGCAAATTTCAAACTCCAATGTTGGGAAAAGAATTCTAGAATTTCTTAATAAATTTTGCATCAAAAATTTTCTGCATTTTGTGTCATTTCTTACTGCTATAATTTATTTCCAAAATCTATTTTTTTGAGCATTCACTTCTCATTTACATCAGTTTACTTGTTCAATTCCTTGAACTCACATGCAAATCTGAAACACATTACGCTAAGACATCTCTAAATTTCAAATTTGAAACAAGTCTAATAAACCTCAATCAAGTAATCATAAGAAGACTTGAAACCTAATTTGGAACCTTACCTTACACCTCCACTTAAAAAATACTGCAACAAGATTCCAATCAACACATTGGTCCAATAAACCTCATAAAGTCACATCAACCTATTTGGACGGAGTCATTTTCATAGGGACACCCCCCTTGAGTTGGACAGGAACCAAACTAAAGAGTGAGGAAGTGCTATTGTGGTGATAGGGGGTAGCCTTCCTAAGTTGCACAAGACTAGCCCCTTGATGCTTGGGACTTTACATCATATGGGGGTGCTAGATTTTGTTGTAACATTCCCCTTTTACAATAAAATGGCACGTATCACATAGCACACGTATCTTTAAATGTCCATTGTAATAAAGTGACCTCTTCTTGAAAAAGTAAACAAAAATCCTTTTTATTATAGAATAAGGCCACGAAGCATATGATAAGATTATTTCAATGTACAATTTTTTATTGTCCAAGGGTAGACATTTTTCTCTCTTTCCAAGTGTCAACTTTGTTTTCCCTTCACAAAGTTACCAAACCCGACTCAAAGAATGACTTGGCAAGGCTGAAGGTAAGATTTGATTGTAACTCGACGAAAAGATGGGAGTTGATTTGGTGAATTAAAAAAATAAATACACAAATTTTTAGGCACTTAAAAATATATCTTTTATTCATATGAAAGTTTACAACGTACAGATAATACAAATCTTCTATGATACCTTGTTTCAAAGTATATCGATGATATGACATAATACAAAACACCTAGGTTGCAGTAAACACCTAGTTCGGACATGTATCAAATCCTGAAATCAATGTTGCCAGAATCGGACCGGAACCGGCAAAACCGGTCGGTCCGACCGGTTTCAGACCAAAACCGGTTCAAACCGGAGCAGAGAACCGTTTTTGACCGGTTCCGTACGGAACCGGTTTTTTTCCTTGAACCGGCCGGTTCCGTACGGAACCGGTCAAAAC
>ML779819.1:184317-199372 GCA_009831015.1 Picea engelmannii
TTACCGACTTGGTTAATCCTCAATGGGGATTTAACCTAATAATAAAAATAATAATAATGACATGATTAATCCACAATGGGGATTTAATCCAATAACAAAATAATAAGAATGCCCTTCGCAGTTACATTATTTCAACAAAATCTAACATGATAGCAAAAGAGAACTGGAGGAGAGTACATTGAGCTTGATGAAAAGTTAGGGAAACAAGATTCTGAACCTTCTGATTCTCATGAAGATGCAAGCCACAAAGCCAACATCTTCTATGAGCTACATTGTACAGTGACAAAGGACTTTGACGACAGCTCTCCATGATTGGACTAGTCACATGGCAGGCAACAGTTTTCAGTTATTGTGGTTTCTGAATGTTCTTACCTATTTTTTGTACAAGAAAATTCAAAATAATTTTGCACATGATTATATGCAAAAATTTTATGTGGTCATAATCCCCCAACTTTTGGAGAGTTTTTTCGTTCATAGCTATTGGGACAGGCATATTTATAATTTAGCACCATCTAGATTCTGCATCCCTGCACCTGCCATTGTGCCAAACATGGTGCAGAGTGCCAATTTTTGTAACATAATATTTTATTCTATTATTACTTTAATAGAAATCATCATTTCACTTCAAAACAAAATCTTTGAAATTTTGCTTACCTTATAAAAACTGATTGCATTTCAAATCTACCCCGCTCTCTTACATATAGATGGTATAATGTCTCTGAACCTCTCTTGCATTTGCATGGACGGTGTTGAGCGATATCCTTGGCTCTCTCATCTTTTTCTTGGATTTGTGTCGCCAGATGAATGCAAAGGCGGCAAGAAGAGTGTACTGCTGCCATATCAACAAGGGCCTTGAATGAATCAGAAGGGCCCTTGAATTTCCACCTGCACAATTTGGAAGTTATATATTTTTAGACCCAGAGCAACAAGGTATTTAATGTCTTCACAATTACTGTATTATAAATGCAGCATATCATCAAAAATCACGTTTCCAAACTGGTCATTGAAAAGATCATGCAGCACACCTTAATCTCTCATTATAAGCGGTAGCATTTGAAGCAAGGTACTTGATAGTCTGGGCCGCCGAACCAATGTCATCTACAGTCTTAATATGGATAATTGCATTTGGAGCAGGTGCATAGTCTTGAATATTGGGAGCTCCTACCACCACAGGGATTGCACCTGAAGAACCATGAAATAATAAATCAGAACTGTCACAGCTACATTTGCCCCAACAAAATTAGTGGCATCCTACACAATGTAAAAGTTCTCTGTAAGATTTTATTTCAAGATTTCAAGACAAATAACAAAGAACCAGAATGATACTGGCAAGCTAATATGACTAATTTCACAAGTAGTAAAAGTCACAGATATGAGCTTCACCAAACGTGCTGGAAGAAAATTCAAAATAATTTTGAAAGTCCATCAAGAGCAACGACATTTTGTATTATTATGGAAGATTAATATACACAAATAAATGAATTTTCAACAAACCTGCAACAAGGGACTGGAAGAATTTCTCTGTGACATAGTCCTCTTCATTAGAATTTTCAAAGGCTAGGCTGAATTTGTAACGCTTCAGAGCTTCTATTTTGTCCACTGCCAACCAAATAGGACATCACAACAACAGAATTACTAAAAAAAATTAATACATGAGCATAGTGGAAAAGTATCATGAAAATCCGAGAATAGACCTGATGTAAGCCCTTAAAATAAACCATGAGCCATAAATAAAACAGATAATCAATGCAATTTGTTCTGTTCACCATGTGAATTATCAAATTTGACAGAATGCTGTAAGCATCATTCTTCTCCGACATTTAAACATGGATCTGTTGAGATTTGGGTACATTGGAAAGTGGTCCCCTTGTGTTTGTGAGTCTCTAAACACAAAGGGGGAGACTATTACCCTTATTACTTTACTTTATGTTCTAATTTCACGTTGACTTAGGAGATTGAAGTCAAATGTGAAATATGTCATTTAAAGCATAAGTGACATTTAATTCACTTTGTGGGTGAATTAAAAGACATGAGGCAAACTAAGGAAACTTGGGAAAGTGGGTTTTCTAAGTGAGATTTTTCGATTAAATCTCACCCATTGATTAGACATGGCTAGATTGGATCTAGGCCATTGATCTTTTAGGGTTTGGCCAAAGAGAAGCTAAAGGAGGGAAAAGGGTAAGGATGAGGCTCATTGTTCATTATTCACTTGAGAGAGTTGAGTGAAGAGGAGGAGAGCAATTGAGGATTTTAAGGAGAAAGGGGCGCACTTAGAGAAGAAGGGCACAAGCTTTCTTGGAGCTTTCATGGAGGGCGCATGGTGTAGAGAAGGCTCTTGCTTGAAGTTTGGGGGCACTACAAGAGAGGAGGTGCACATCTTGGTGAGAAACCAAGTGTTGAGCGCAAGGCTTGAAGAGGAAGATTTTTCTATGTGAGCTAGCATGCAAGCTAGTGAAGAGGCACACTAGAGACTAGTGCACACTTAGCTTGTGAGAGGAGGGGGCGCTCCAAGGTGGGGAAGGGTTGAAGAGGGCGCATCAAGAGGAGTTGGGGTGCATTCAATCATTGCAAGGGCTCACACGTCAAGGCAAGGCAAAGGCAAGGTTCAAGCAAAGGACAAAGGCAAAGGCAAGAGACAAGGCAAAGGCCAAAGGGTTAGCAAGAGAAGAAGGGTGCCTTACTTCAAAGGGCTAGCAAGCACATCTTCAAGGGACTCCAAAGCATCCAAGTGTGGTTGCTATTGTACCAGGTTCACTTGTATATGTTTTCCTTGTAAATTTTGCTTGAGAGCTTCTATATACATCTATCTCCAAACTAGTTTTCCCCCGGGGGGTTTTATCCAGGGTCATGTTGACCAAAAATACTTGTGTCCAAATTTCATGCATGCTTAGTGTTTAGATCAGCAGTAGGAGCTCGTTAAGATCCTAGAGGACTGCTATATGTTTTGAGATTTGCATGTACTAACACTTGGTTACTAAAACTACTTGCAAGGGCACCTTAAAAGAGCATATATCCATCAGTTGAGGGAAGAATTCTTGGCAGATTTGAACAGACCTGTTTGCTGTCCTAAAACAGCAGCAAGGACAGATTTGGTTGATGAAACTTAGAGCCCAACAAGAGGTCAAAGACAGACCTGTTGGGCAGCCCTCATAATTCCTCAAAAATCTACAGGTTCTGTAAAATTCTGCATCTCTATTATTGTCTTAAATTTTTGATAGCATACACCATTATTTCTTGTTCTACCAAAGTGAGTTATTGTATAAGATGAAAGTGTAGCTGTTGCACCATCACGATTCACTTGAAATCTACAAAGGTATCACCGCTGCTCAACAAGAACAAGCCTAGGCAAATAAAACTCAACTTCAACTATTTTGTTGCCCAAAATTTTACATACAGCTACTATAATATCAATCACTCCAGTTGTCCTCCTTATATAGTAATTTCTATGCTTAGTGTTGGTGTTAGCTTGCAATGAGATGCTGGCACTTTTTTTCCAAGAAAAACCTCACAAGGAAACCCAAAGGATGCTTCCACACATTCATCAATGGCATCCATAGTAAACCTGTCGACGTAGGCCAGTGCACCTCATCCAGGGGGATTCAAACCAGGCACATTGCAGCACGGAACTAGCCAAATGTCCAGCAAAAGAAGGCAACAACCAGTGGAGCTAAAGCCATGGGCTGATATCCTGGAACTTAGTATGCAATAACTTATCATTAAAACATCCATCACATTAGAATATCTGTGAAGTAAAGTTGTAAGATTATTGGACCGCTGTAATGGTGTAACATACCCAATACACTTTGTGCTCTACGGATATGAGGTACTCTTGAAGCCACCCAATTTTCACTCCAAATTTGTTTCTCTAATACCATATCTCTGAATTACATGTCTTGATACCTTTCCTCACTACCCTACTATTAATTAGTTAACATATGCAGGCACTATAATGCAAGGTCGCACAATATAATTAACCCATTCAATCACCATGGCACAATAAATTTAAAATTCAAACTTAAACTTGCAAATAGAACTGAACAACTGAAAACTAATAAAATCCATGACATAAACAACATTAACTCAGCATAATCACAAGTAAGTCGTGGACACTTATTTTTCTGGGAATTATCCACCAATTGGTTACAAAAGGGGGATGTTCCACCCAACCATAGGCTCCCTGCTGTACTAAATCTCTCTGCAACAACATGAGTTGAGGCTATGAGTCCACAAGGGAGAATTTAACTATCATTGCATCTAACACTCCTCACCCAACCCAATTCCCAAGTTCACAGTCAATATTTCCACCTAACCAGTCCCAATCCACACCCTTCTTTCCCCATCAACCTGCACAGCCCAAGGAATGGGATCCCCTTCTCTGCTAAGTAGTCCCTCAAGCTATCCCACTTCCCTCCAGAGATCCAACACAGGCTGACCAAGAAATCTCACTGCTGGGATTCCAGGGATTCTCAGTTGTAGTTCAATTCTTCAATGACAGCTATTACCATTACATACAGTCCCATTTCCTTCATAATTCTCAGCTGTAACTCAGCATAATTTCTACAGCAGTTCTATGGTTGCTCACACTCAAAGAATACTCTCCTAAATTTCCCCAACATAATGGTAATTCCAACTTTCCCAAATTCCCCTACCAAATGGTAATTTGAGCATGATGGTGATTCGAATAGAATGGTAACTCGAATTGCCCCGATAATTCAAACTACCCCTGGTAATTTAAACTCTCTTTTCATGGCCAAAAAGGCATAGCTTAAGTTTGCATGGCATGAAGGGGCCATGTATCTCTATGGAGAGCCCACGTACCTCCTTCATGCAATTCATCCAAAGCTTAGGATAAAATAAATCATGGATTAAAAAGCACTAATTAAAAAAGACTAAGGACTTAGGATAAAATTAAAATAATATGATCTTCGTTTAGCCCCCCTGAACCCCATAAGCCCCTCTTTTCTTTTCCCTCTTGTGGAGTCATAGCCCCCATTCTTTGTCCTTCCTCTTCTGTCATCTAAGATGTATTTTATTAACATCCATTACACAATTGCAAGTCACAATTGTCCGGCTTCTAGCCATTCATCATGTACACATATACATCACTGGTCTGGGGATCAAAACTTGAGTATTACATTCCCCTCACCCTAGATTTTGCACAGTCCTCGACACTCATCATCACTATATATCAGTGTTACACTTATCGTGATAATATCAGAATTATCGCAATATTATCACCAAAACCCAACTCGGCGATAATATCGTCGGTATTTATCACGATAAATTCCAATCCCAAAATTATCGCGATAATTTTCTTAATTATTGCGAAACAAGACAAATTATCGCCTTGCTGATGTCAGGCTTGCTTTAAGATGCGATTTTGGGTTTTTTTAACCTCATTTTGCAAAAGTTACTAAGGGGGAACACTTATCATGATAATATCAAAATTATCGCAATATTATCACCAAAACCTAACTCGGAGATAATATCGTCGGTATTTATCATGATAAATTCCAATCCCAAAATTATCGCAATAATTTCCTTAATTAGTGCGAAACAATACAAATTATCGCCTTGCTGATATACGGCCTACTTTAAGACACGATTTTGGGTTTTTTAACCTCATTTTGCAAAAGTTACTAAGGGGGATTGAGCTCTGAGGATAATATGACCATTTTCCATCAAGCAAACAGGGGGAAATATGTAGTTTTCATTGCCATCAACTAAGAATTTGTGAAGTGGAGATTTACTCCAATCTACTATATCCGTATTCCTAGGTATGTAGAAAAATTTATGCCTTTTATTTTCTTTGTTTTTCAAAATTTAGTATAGGGATTGCAATGTCCATTAATATGTCTCTTCTTGCCATTTTTAATGGGAGATTTAACACTTATGTAGCTATGATATTTTAATCGCAGCATTCTTTAAGCTTTTTGTGGATATGGATTCTAAATTTCCCCTTTTGTTGTGTGCCAAAGGTTTAAATTTGAAAGATTTAATCAGTGCTCTACAAAATGGCAAAACCATTGGACCCAATGTGGGAGTATGGTGAACCATATGAGGGTCATAATAGAACAAAGTTGAGTTGCAAGCTATGTGGAATGGAAATGTCTAGTAGAATCAACCGCTTGAAATACCACCTTGCCAAAATCCTAGGCAATGAAGTGGAAATTTTCCCTGCAGCTACCCCAGATGTTGTCCTTATTGCAAAGAAGTCAATTCTTGATATTGCTACGAAGAAAAATAACAGGAAAGAATTGAGGAACCACAATCTTCTCAGGGTGAGGGAAACACAATCCTCAGCCACGCCTTCTTAGTGCATTATCATTATCCTTATAGTATCTGGATGTCTCATGATGATCATCTCATGAGATACATTTATTTTTGTTTTGATATTATTTTGTCTTATCTTGTCACAACTTACGACTTAGGACAAATATCATATTTCAGTATCGATGATTGAGGTACCACTTGACATCTTATATATCAATTTTATTTTCATATTTATGTAGCAATGTGTTCGCTTGATGTTGTTGTTGCTTTAGATGTTTAAAATTTTGAAAAAAAAAATGATTATTTTTGTATTTTTTAACTTTCCTGATAATTTTCGATAATTTCCAATAATTTCCCCGATATTGTCGATAATTTATTTTCAGGACCCTCAACGATAAATTCCCAATAACGATAAATGTTACATTTCTATATACAATAACAAGAATATTTTTACATCAAAAATTTTCAAAATAAAAGTGGATATTCCTCCCGCATAGCATCCTCTAACTCCCATGTTGCTTCCCCAGGGTTATAGTGGGTCCATTGGACCTTTACCTACCATATGCCTCTATTCTTGAGCAAAGTGACCTTCCTATCCAATATACACACTAGATGTACCTAGAACTCTCCTTTTGGTTCCACTTGTATCAAATCCCTATCAACGACATGGTAAGGATCATGTAGATACTTTTTCAACAATGACACAGACACATGAAACACATTATCAACTTTTATGGTAGCAGACAATGCAAGCATATAGGCAACAAGTCCTATCCTATCCAAGATCTCAAATGGACCACAATATCTGGTTGCTAGCTTGGTGCAACTACCCAACTTCAAGGAACTTTTCTTTGGTTTCACTTTCAAAAACACTTGCTCTCAAATTTTAAACTCCCTTGGTATTCTACCTTTATCTACATAACTCTTTTTCCTATCCTATGCTACCTTTACATTATACTTGATCTTGACCATTTGCTCTTCCATTTCTCTAAGAAACTCTAGCCCAAGTACTACTCTATCTATTGCATTGTCCCAACCAACTGGATTATTACACTTTCTTCCAAACAATGCCTCAAATGTACTCATCTTCAGTGGATATTGATATCCATTATTGTAGGACAACTCTACTAAATGTGAGTAATCCTCCCACTTGGATCGCTTATCTATCACATGCATTCTTAACATGTCTTCAATCACTTGATTGACTCTCTCTATTTTCACATCTATTTGTGGGTGATAGGTTGTACTAAAGTTCAAATTTTTACCAAAACCCTTGAATAATCCTTTCCAAAAGTTTGAGGTAAACTTTGGATCTCTATCTAAAATAATTGCCTTAGGTATCCCATGCAACCCAACAATGTCTTTCAAGTAAATTTCTATTATATTCCCTACCTCGTGAGCCAACTTAACTAAAAGAAAGTGAGCAGATTTGGTTAATTTGTCCACCACTACCATTATTGAATCATGTTGCCATGTTGTTTTAGGCAACTTACTGATAAAATTAATAGCTACCACTTACCATTTCCACTCTGGAATTTGTACTAGTTGTAGCAAACCTACTAGATGTCTATGCTCAGCCTTTACTCTTTGACATTCCATACACCTAGTTATATAATCAACCACAGCCTCTTTCATTCCTGACCAAAAATATTTATTTCTTACTACTGCAATTGTCTTCTGATAACCAGGATGTCTAGCATATGAAACATTATGCATTTCTTTTAATACAATATTTATGAATTGAATTAGTGAGATAAACTCTATTTTTATGCATAGGCATGCCATTCTCTTCCAACTTATAACCCTCGTACTTTTGTTGTAAACCTTCTTTTATTTATAAATAGTACTCATCTAAGGTAATAGCCTCAAGAATTATATTCCTCAAATTGAATTTGCACATACTAATGGTTGTAGCATGCATTGCATGTACTCTTCTATTGAGTGCATCAATAACCTTGTTCCCCTTCCCTCTAATATGTTTAATACCAATATCATATTCACTAAGAAATTCCAACCATCTTGTTTGCCTGGTATTTAAAGTTTGTTGTTCAAATAAATATTTGAAAGCGTTGTGGTCTATTCTTAACTTGAACTTTCTCCTCATCAAGTAATGTCTCCACATATTTAGTGCATGAACTATTGCAACGAGTTCTAAGTCATGTGACATAAATTTTCATGCTCCTTAAGCTTCTTGGATTCATAACAAATCGCATGCCTATTTGAGTAATAACTCCACCAAGTCTCTCTTTGCAAGCATATGTACATACCACAAAATCTTCATTTGGGTCGGCAATCTTAAGAATGGGTGCACTAGTAAGCAAATTCTTTAACAGTTGGCTGGAAGCTTCTTTTGCACTTTGGTGTCCATTCAAATTTATTTTTCTTCTTCTATAAGGATGTAATGGGAAGTGCAATCTTAGAGAATCATTATATGAATCTTCTGTAGTATCCAACAAACCCCATGAATGACCTTACCTCGGCTACATTCTTAGGTGTAGGCCACCTTTGAATAGTTTCAATCTTCTTTGGATCTACTACTATTCCTTCCTCATAAATGATGTCTCCCAAGTAATGAATCTGCCTCTAATAAAAGAAACACTTTCTTAACATGGCATACAATTGATGCTCTCTTAGCACTTGTAGTACTAACCTCAAGTGCTCTTCATGCTCCTCCCCTGATTTTGAATAAATACGAATGTCATCTAGTTTGCACATACTAATGGTTGTAGCATGCATTGCATTTACTCTTCTATTGAGTGCATCAATAACCTTGTTCCCCTTCCCTCTAATATGTTTAGTACCAATATCATATTCACTAGGAAATTCCAACCATCTTGTTTTCCCAGTATTTAAAGTTTGTTGTTCAAATAAATATTTGAAAGCACTGTGGTCTATTCTTAACTTGAACTTTCTCCCCATCAAGTGATGTCTCTACATATTCAATGTATGAACTATTGCAGGGAGTTCTAAGTCATGCTCCTTAAGCTTCTTGGATTCATAACAAATCACGTGCCTATTTGAGTAATAACTCCACCAAGTCCCTCTTTGCAAGCATATGTACATACCACAAAATCTTCATTTGGGTCGGCAATCTTAAGAATGGGTGCACTAGTAAGCAAATTCTTTAACAGTTGGCTAGAAGCTTCTTTCACACTTTGGTGTCCATTCAAATTTAATTTTATTCTTCTATAAGGATGTAATGGGAATTGCAATCTTAGAGAATCTTTATATGAATCTTTTGTAGCATCCAACAAACCCCATGAATGACCTTACCTCGGCTACATTCTTAGGTGTAGGCCACCTTCGAATAGTTTCAATCTTCTTTGGATCTACTACTATTCCTTCCTCAAAAATGATGTCTCCCAAGTAATGAATCTTCCTCTGATAAAATAAACACTTGCTTAACATAGCATACAATTGATGCTCTCTTAGCACTTGTAGTACTAACCTCAAGTGCTCTCCATGCTCCTCCCCTGATTTTGAATAAATACAAATGTCGTCTAGTTTGCACATACTAATGGTTGTAGCATGCATTGCATGTACCCTTCTATTGAGTGCATAAGTAACCTTGTTCCCCTTCCCTCTAATATGTTTAATACCAATATCATATTCACTAAGAAATTCCAACCATCTTGTTTGCTTGGTATTTAAAGTTTGTTGTTCAAATAAATATTTGAAAGCATTGTGGTCTATTCTTAACTTGAAATTTCTCCCCATCAAGTGATGTCTCTACATATTCAGTGCATGAACTATTGCAGCGAGTTCTAAGTCATGCTCCTTAAGCTTCTTGGATTCATAACAAATCACATGCGTATTTGAATAATAACTCCACCAAGTCCCTCTTTGCAAACATATGTACATACCATTTTTTGAGTAATAACTCCACCAAGTCCCTCTTTGCAAACATATGTACATACCACAAAATCTTCATTTGGGTCGGCAATCTTAAGAATGGATGCACTAGTAAGCAATTTATTTAACAGTTGGTTGGAAGCTTCTTTCACACTTTGGTTTCCATTCAAATTTATTTTTCGTCTTCTATAAGGATGTAATGGGAAGTGCAATCTTAGAGAATCCTTATATGAATCTTCTATAGTATCCAGCAAACCCCATGAATGACCTTACCTCAGCTACATTCTTAGGTGTAGGCCACCTTCGAATAGTTTCAATCTTCTTTGGATCTACTACTATTCCTTCCTCAAAATGATGTCTCCCAAGTAATGAATTTGCCTCTAATAAAAGAAACACTTGCTTAACATAGCAAACAACTGATGCTCTCTTAGAGACTTGTAGTACTAACCTCAAGTGCTCTTCATGCTCCTCCCCTGATTTTGAATAAATACGAATGTCATCTAGGAATACAATGACAAATTTATCCAAGTAATTTCTAAATATCCCATTCATTAAGCAAATGAAGCCAGCTGGTGCATTTGTCAATCCAAATGGTACCACTACAAATTCATAGTGTCCATACCTAGTTCTAAAATCTATCTTATTAATGTTTTCATCATTTATCCTTATCTGATGGTAGCCAGACCTCAAATCTGTTTTCGAAAAGATCTTTGCTCCTCTCAACTGATCAAATAGGTCATCAATTCTTGGTAGAGGATATTTATTTCTCACGATGACCTTGTTCAGCTATCTAAAATCAATGCACTGCCACAAAGTCCCATCTTTCTTCTTTACAAAGAGTACTAGTGCTCCCCAAGGAGAGACACCTGGGTGTATATACCGCTTCTTTAACAATTCTTTTATTTGCATTTGTAGCTCCTTCAATTTGAGTGTACTCATTCTATATGGAGTCTTAGATACTAGAGCAATTATGGGCATCAAATTAATAGAGAAATCAATATCTCTCTTTGGTGGTAAACCTAGTATTTCCCCAAATAAATTTGCATACTCTTGTAACACTGGAAAGTCCGCAAGATTTGGGCTTATGCACTTTCCTGGCTCTTCCACATCAACTGCATACAACCAACAGCCTTTCCTAAAGCATCTCTTCAGCTCTAAGGATGAAATCTCCCTTGTAGAAATGTGTTTTGGAATGCCTTTCATTGTCCTTTGCTTTCCTTCTTCATTGAGACAAGTAAAAGTCTTATTATGGCAATCATGATGTGCATCCAACCAGTCCATTCCAATAAGAACATCATATGAACCAAGTGGTATTATGTTCAAGCCTGCCATAGCGTGAACACCATTCATATCTAATGGGCAGCATTTGATTATCTCATTAATTTTCCTTTAGTCCCAGTAGCTAATTGTACCAACCATGATTTGTCATGCTTACTTCTCTCCAAATGAAATCTTTCCACCAAATTAGGGGCAATGTAATTATGAACGGCTCCTAAATCAATTAAAATTGCAATAGGTTGATTGGATCATGTTTGACTAATGATATGCATGCCTATTTCCACGGTTGTGTGTATTCTTGGGATGTTCCTGCCCACATCATCCATTGTAGTTGCCTCATGCATATGGTGCACATTCCCCATTATGTCTTCCTTTTGAGGGCAATCTCTATACAAATAACCTCCTCCACATCCCCAGCATTTGATTGGCTTCCTTGCCCTTTTCCCCAAGGATATTGTCATCTTAGATCCACTTTGATCTCATTGGCTTTGCTAATATGTATTAGGACTGTTCTTGAAGAAAGGAGGTTTAAGTCCCTTCTTCCTATGATCTTGCTTGTCCTTTTTGTTATCTCTCCAATACTTTTGAAAATCTACTTTGACTTAGCTTTGGTCATACAAGTATTTTGTCTTCCTGATTGTCTCTTTAAGAGTCTTAGGATCATCAAACTAAATTTTATCTTTGTAGAATGCAGGCAACCCAATTAGGAACCAATGTATATTTTCCTTCTCATCTTTAATATAGTTAACACACCTCAGCAATTCCAAAAACTTCTCATATTCTTCCATGGTCATTCCCAACTTGAATTCAAAGAATTCTTGCTTCTTCTTGTCATAGTAGTGCTCAAAAAGATATTGTTGTTGGAAATACTTCTGGAATGGCTTCCAAGAAATCCTCCTCTTGTCAAGGTGCTTTGCTTGCTTTAGTTGGTCCCACCAAATAGAAGCTTTTTCTTGTAGGTTCTATATGGTGATTTTGGCTTCTAGATTAGATGAATAATTATGCTGCTGAAAGTACTTTCTTATTCCCAACAACCAAGCTCCAGCATCCTCACCCAAATGGATTTGCGCATACCTTCTCCTTTGATGTCTGATTAAAGACGCTTCTGGGATGCTCAATGATTCTTCATATGCTTATGGCGTCCTCACTAAATGTGTTGGTGAGTAATGATGCCTTTGAGTGCCTAGATCTTCCATGGTTTTCTCTTCATGAATGACTCTGCCTCCTTCCTCGTACCTTGAACCTGATCCATTCTTCATTTGCCTTTGCAAATGATTTATGCTCTGGAGTAGCTGAGTGTTCAGTTGATTTTGCTTCTCTACAGCTTTCAACATCCTCTCATTATCAACTCTACAACTTTGCACCTCCATCTTCAATCTCCTTATAGTTTCTACCAACTCTAATGACTCCATTCTCTCTCTATGCCCATTAGACATTGTCTCTTCTTCGTTGATACTCAAGCCTCTAACTTCTTCTTCATGGATGTAAGGTCCTTGTCCATCTTCCATGTTTCCTTAATATTCTTCAATTTTGTTCTTTACTTGTTCTTGTTGTCTCTCGGAATCTACAAGAAGTGTGCATACCAATAAAACTATTAGATACATCTCAATTCCAAGTCTATAGAATTTTCTTTCAAATGTTGGTAAATATGCACTTAGTCAATTTTATCAAATCAAGGCTACTACCTCTTTCTTCTCAAGTTTTGAAGTTCTAAAGCACTTCTCCAAAATCTAAGACATCAAATTATTATCCTGTGAATTAGCTCTCCAATGACTACACCCATACCTAATTTGGACCTCTGAGCTAAAAGTTATGGCCCTTTGAAGTTATTGTTTTTTTTCTCCACTCAATGGACATGCGACTACCATGAAGCTTATAGGCATGCCTTCTCTAATTCGACCCCAATTTTTACACAGAGTTGAAATCTTTATTTTATAAATTTCCTCAATGACCACTATAATTCAACCCTATGCTCTATCAGAAGACACCATTTGATCATTTCAAAACAACGAATTCTCAATTATGGCTCTATACGGTTCTTCTTCCTCATGGACATTTATCAAACAATTAGCCTACAAACTGTTTTTTTACTCAATATGCCATGGAGCTAAACTCTACAATCCATGATTTACACCAATTATACTTCTTTAACCTATCCACTTACTCTAACAGTATTCCAATTTGAGAATTAGAACCAATTTCAAGCTTCCACATATTTTCCCAATTTCTTCTCATGGAGACATGTTGTCAAACACTTCATATACAACTATAATTTATTCCTGTACAAATTGATTTCTAATCCATACAGCCCCAATGTTGTAACTAATAGTTGTGATACCATATTGTAAGTTGTAACATACCCAATACCCTTTGTGCTTTGTTGAGGATATGAGGTACTCCTAAAGAAACCAATTTTCACTCCAAATTTGTTGCTTTGATACCATATTTCTGAATTACCTATCCTGAATGAAGAGACAAAGGAGCACATTCTTTTCAGATGTCCCCCTTCTACTAGCTCGCAACAGAGGGCCACCTTTTCCACACACAAAGATATCCCTCAAAATCTCCTCCCGACATTCTTCAACACAAAGTTTATTTCCTTTGACCTCAAGTGGTAGGAGAGCTTCTCTCTTGACTTCAAAGGAGGACCCCCTCTCTCCTTCACCCAACGGCGAGCATTTGGAGCATTAAGGCTCTTCCCATTGTACTTGGATCCAAAGCATTGTAATTCTCCTTCTTGACATTGTGATAGTTGCTCTTAGATCTTTTAAAGTAGCATTAATTCTTGCTTTTATAGGAGTGGCCTTTGCACTCCCACTTTGTACCACAACTTATGTACTAAGCAGTCTTGTTGACCTACTTTTAGTCATTTGTTGGACATTAATAAACGTATCTTAACTATGTGTTTACTTGGAATGGTTCTCAAATGGGATGCCATTGAATTTTTTGTGTTAGAATATGCCCTCCATCAAATGAATGCCCCTAGAATTCGTTGAAAGGTGTGCTCATTGTTAGTTTTAGGATAAATTTGCAAAACAGTGATCTCTTTTAAATTTCAATGATCAAAAACAACTAGATCTGTAACTCAATCAGAGAGAGAACACATAGTATGTAGATCTATGAAGGACAGCAACAACTTAAGAGAAAACTCTGATCACATATGAATAGAAACCCAGATCTAAAGATAATGCTCTGATCTAATGTAGTAGTGAACAGATCTGAACATAAAAATAGATCTATAAGACTAAAACACAGATTTCAAATCTAACTATTTAGTCTAATCATTTCACCATTGAAACCTTATGTATTCAAAGCATTTCTTCAGATCTACTCAATGCTAGACAGTTCTGTAATAAGAATCAAATCAGATCTAAAAGAGATGAGTGAGATACATACCTGATACATCAAACTTACCTTGAAGATAGCACAGTAACCACAGTAGGTGTAGATCTAGTTTAGTATGCTCAGACAAAGGTTCAGTCCATAGATCTATAGTGGATCTCTATACTAAAGAATGAAGGAACTTTCTTGCCACCAAGCAATAGGGTCACAGGGAGAAAACACAAATCCCAACAGAGGTAAATCAAAACCCAAACCCTCTCACTGTAACACCCTTACCCAAGAAACCTTTAGATCTGAATACTGGACTGTG
>ML779819.1:200589-211336 GCA_009831015.1 Picea engelmannii
CTCATAAGGGTCTTTTCCACCATGGTACAAGACCATGGATCAACCCATGCCTCAGGCATGGGTACCCTGGACATTTCCAGGGGCCCTAGACATATCTAGGGGCTTACCTGCTTAGTCTCAGACTAAGAACCCCAGTCATATACTGGGGGCCCTAAGAAGGGTCTTTTGCCATGGCACTGATTGTTTGGTCCCAGACCAAATACCCCAGGAGTGCACTGGGGGCCCTAGATCTCGTCTAGGGTCTTAGCCATCCTCCAAGAGAATGGCTCTCGCAGCTGCTTATAAATTTAACACTCATTATTGGTTTCAAACTGCAATGGTCGTCGATATGGTTGTTCGAATGCCTCACCCACGACCGGAATGATTGTTTGAATGCCTCACCCATGACCGAAATGGTTGTCCTAGACTCCCAAAGCATCTACACATTCCCCTGTCAACAAATTGTCTCCATTTGTTTGCCCACATGCACAATGCCCTCTCATGAAGTTATAAATATTGATTTCGGTTATTTATATTCTTAAATAAGTGATATGCTTAATTTTTCCAATTATCATATACCAATTACTATTATATATCAATTCCTATAGTTATAATTATTGTACATATTCAAGCTATATGATATATTTATACTATCAATTTAATATTTTATATTAATTTATAATTAAAATTTAATATATTTAATATCGTATACAAGTTATTTAGCATAAGCTATATAATTATAAATAAACTATATGCAATTTAATGAAATATATTATATATTTTTAATTTTCGAACCTAATGGTAAATTTCGTGAATGTTTTAGCTTGGCAAATCTTTTCTGAATTATTTTGAATTCAAACACAAACACGAACCAATGTACACATCTGTTGAGATTTGGGTACCTTGGAAAGTGGTCCCCTTGTGTTTGTGAGCTTCTAAACACATGAGGGAAGTACTTTGTACCTTGTACCATGTACTTTATGTCTAGTTTCACTTTGACTTAGGAGATTTAAGTCAAAAGTGAAATTTGGTCATTTTAGCCTAAAGTGACAATTAATTCACAAAGTGGGTGAATTAATAGACATAAAGTGAAACTATGGAAACTTAAGTAAAGTGGGTTTTGAGTTGAAATTTACTTGATTAGGGATGAGATGAGATGATCTCATCCACCCAACTTTTAGGTTTCCTTATGCTTCCTTAAGGAGGGCGCAAGGGGCAAAGGAGAGCTCATTCACTCATTTGTTCACTTTGAGAGATTCAGAGAGAGCAAGAGGATGAGGTTTCAGGCATTGGGAGAGGAAAGCTTGGGCGCCTCCTTGCATGGAGGGCTCATGGAGGCTTAGTGCCCAGTTTATTTAGTGGGGAGCTTCTAGTTCTGAGGAGGGCGCATCATCAGTGGGGAGGTCTTAGAGAGCTCAGATTGCAGTGAGGTATGTTTCAGAGGGAGGCTACTCATCAGTGTCAAAGTACTAAGGAGGGGTTTCCAAATCAGAGCTTCCAGTTGGCTTCTGACTTCATTTCAGTGGTCTTGTCAGCATTTCTAGGGGGCACACCATCCTAGGGCACTCTTGCTTCATTTGGACTTGTATTCCATCTTGGATCAAGCTGCTATTGTATCAGGTTCATCTATATTTTGTACTTGTTGTAGTCCACCATCTATTCTCCTCATATATAGACATATATTCCAAACTGGGTTTCCCCGGGGGGATTTTATCCAGGGTCATGTTGACCAAAAATACCTATGTTCAATTTCATGTATGTTAGAGTGTAGAACTACTGTATTTTCAGCTGTAAATATCTCTAGGTGTGTTACGTTTATTTTAGTATGCGTGTGCTAACCCTTGGTGACTAAAACTACATGCTAGAGCACCTAAAATTGTGAATGTAACCGTAACAAATCAGCAAGAAGTTCTTGAACTGTTGGCTGTCCTAAAACAGCAGCAAAACCTTCATTGACAGTTGAAACTTAGAGCCAACTTGAGGTCAAAGACAGACCTAGTTGGCAGCTTGATAGGACCTGGAAAATCTTCAACATCTCATAACAATGAGAAACCAAAGTCTGATTTTCAGATCTGAAATATATAAATTTAGGACAGTAATAATACACTTCATATATTACACAAATGAAGACAGGTACAACACCTCAACTCATCCCACACTAGTACAACAAGTCCCTCTAGCTCATCCCAAGCAAGGACTCTGCAATTGCTACAAAATCCTAGCTAGGGCATTCCCCATCAACAGCAAACTCTAACTAGCAATACAAAGGCCTAACAAAGGCATCCCACCAAACTATCTAGTCACACCAAAAGGCACCACAAGTTAGCATCAACATCAACAAGTCCACCCTTGAAACTCCCACTTGCATTCCATAAGCTATCAAGGATATTCACCAAGTATGTATCACTCAAAACTTGACTTGCATGCAAGTGCTACAAATCTTGCTCTAGGATTTCAATCTACAAACCCTAGGTTAAGCTCACACCAACACTTCAAGACAAATCCTAGCACTCCAAGTCTTCTCTAGGGTTTATTGCACACAAACCCTAAGTCTTCCAACTCTTGTATCACACAAGCACAAACACTGTAAGACAAATCTCTAAGAGGAATGCTAGTAAATAACAAAGACACTATGCTCCTTTTATATAAGATAGGTGAGAGAGGTCAACAATAGAAAAGTGGACTAGGTCCACAACAACCTATTCTAAGTCACTAGGGTAGGTCCACAAGTGGAGCACTCCTCTACCAAGAGACTACACATGTCACTAGATGGTTGGGCACCACCTGCCAAGTGGATCATTCTCCAAGTTAACCCTCCACATTTCAAGCGCTTCTCATCACAAGGTTGTGCACTCTCCAAGACAAGCTCCCAAGCTCAATGCTCCTCTTTGCGTTACTAGGTCCACCAGCAACCTCTAATGGAGCACCCTTCAAGCAAGACTTCCTCAAGCCAAGCATTGTACCTCCATCTATGTGCCACGTGATCCCAATGCTCCAAGGGTCAAGCACCCTTCCTCCTCATGCCTAGCCCTCCACCACAAGATAGCTCAACCACATATGCAATCACCCATCCTCATCAACCAGCATCCATGTAGAATATGTCAACTGCCATATAAGATAACTACCTCAACAAGAAGTGCACCTCCTCTCGCACATATCCTTGGGACAAGCATCCACCTATAGTAATCTCTCCAACTGTCAACCAACCAAAGTAGTAAGCCCACCCCCAACATGGTGTAAACACTTTTGAAGCAACCCAAAAGCTAACACTCCATGTTTGCAAAGAAAGTATTTTCACCAACACTAGTGTTCTCCCTCTAAATTTTAATTGAACCTACTTTCTACAAATTTGAATTTGTTACAGTCAGAAACAATCGTTGATCCCCCCAAAGGTTCTTCAACAACTCCAGATGCTATCCCAAAGTCTTGAACCTCCCCTCTGTTAGGAGCTTGACCACCTGAGAGTCTAAAGAAACATAACCCTAAACTATCAACAACCCACCAAATTCCATCATCCCTCAAGTCAACTTCCCAGGCCATAATCTTCTCACACCACATCATACACTTTTCAAAATTCCCTACAAAGGTAATCCCATTTACACACGGGACTAGGGAAAATTAGCGCTAAATTTTTCCATTGAGCTAATTTTCTATTTCTTTCCAAAAATAATTCGCAAATTTCTATTTTTCTCCAAAATGATTCACCCAAATCTTGTAGAATAAAATTATTTACTTAAAAAATGGCAAAAAATTTCTAGAAACTATATAAAATCCTTGAAAATTTGAATCCTTTTATAAAAATATCTCCATACATTTTATAGTCGATATTTTAAGAATTAGTAATATTCGCCAAGGTTTTTACATTATAAGATAAGTATTGATCCTTAAAATTTTCCTTGCATGGGACCAAGACAAGTGGAATAAACCATAGATAAAAAGTTGCACAAGTCTCATCCATCCTGAGTACCAAGCTCATAGTGCAAACAACAGCCCACACAAAGCCTTCAACAAACTGTAAACATGCATATCTTGCCCATGCACCTCAAAACCTCCAGCAACTGGAAAAAAGAATCCTCAATAAGGTCAACTCCCTCTTTCCAAGAGAATCTTTTGGTAACTAGGGTAAATTTTAAGGATCCATAGTTATCTTAAAGCGTATAAACCTTGGTGAATCTTATTAATCCTTAAAATGCCAACTAGAAAATGTTTGGTGATATTTTTGTAAAAATATCCAAATCTCTAAGGATTTTATATAGTTTCTAGAAAATTCAACTCTTTTTAAAATAAAATAATGTTATCCTATATAGAATTTTGGCAAATCATTTTTGGGAAAAAATGGAAATCAGAGAATCCTTTTTGGAAACAAAAAAGTAAAACTTAGACAAATGGAAAAATTCAGTCCCTAAAATTTTCCCTACTAATAACTAGAGCAAGAGTCTCATCAATGTTAACTCCCTCTTCCTAAGAAAATTTAACAACCCCATCTTGGTACTCCTTCATACTCCCATCAATTGCAAGCTTAAAATCAATCATTGACTCCACAATGGGTTTTGAATCTATCTCCATAGCATCCTACCATACACGCTCTGCATACACTTCCTCAAAATTGAAAGGCTCACCCAAGATCTCGTTGTCATACACTAGCACCACAAGATCAACAAATAACCTGTAAAGGCCACCATCCCACACACCTCTAGCCAATTCCTCAAACTTGCTAGACTACAATCATTGATAATGCATTGTTGATCCTTAGAAGCAACTGTACACTGGAAATCTCTAATACAAGAAATTGAAAGAAGATTCCTCTTGAAACTAAGAACAAACAAAAGTTAAAACATCATTCAACTCAAGAACATCACCTAAAGGCATCTGGAAAGATATGGAGCCCAATCCCTTCACCAGATAAGTGGCAACTTCACCCAACCGCAAACTCATTCCTCCCTCTTGCCCCTAAAACCTACTAAGCAGTTTCCTGTCATAAGTCATCTGTCTCGATGCCCCACTACCCACATACAACCCAGCCCCTAACAGAACATTGGAAGAAAAACAAGAAACAAATGAGAAGGTGGTCTCAAGCTCAAATGCTAACTCATCTACTCCAACTACAGTCTTTGCACTCCCTACAACCTATCTATATCATTGGGCCTTCCCTTTCTTTTTCTCTAAACATTGGCTAGCATAATGTCCCTTCTCATGAACCTGAAACACTTCACATGACTCAAATCCTTCTTACCTTGGCTTGACTCTACTTTGTTAGCCTTCTTAGGTCCTTTCTTGTTTCCCTTCCTCATCCTATCAATGAGGGCTAGGTCTTCTACTTCACTTTCCTTAGCTAAATTGGATTCTGACCTTCTCTTTTACTACACAAAGTTGTCAAAAAGCTTCTCAAAAAACGGTGACTTCTCACAAGCACAAATACCTTGGACAAAAAATTTCCAAGATGAAGTAAACCCATTCAAAGAAATGGACACCAACTCCTCATTCTCCACTTTTCCCCTATGGTAGACAATTTCTCTCTAAACTCTATGTCATATGATCCTCCCAAGTAGCTAAACATTGAATCTATGTCACTCATGTGGATGACCGAGAGCTTGTTTCTCAAGAGCATTTTCATAAAGATGTTCACACTTTGGTGCAATGAGATCAAAGCTTCATACTTCTCCTTGCCAATCTTCTTCTCTATAATGTGAGTGATCAAATGATCCTTCACCATGGCCTCCTTTTTATTATGCTCTACCAATTGTTTCAGATCACGAGGTGCAGTTATCTCTTTCTTAACATGC
This sequence comes from Picea engelmannii, assembly GCA_009831015.1. NCBI lineage: Eukaryota > Viridiplantae > Streptophyta > Pinopsida > Pinales > Pinaceae > Picea > Picea engelmannii. The sequence continues at coordinate 206,352 of ML779819.1, forward strand.
TCCCAAAGCTTAACCTTTCTTTAATAGCATTTGCAACTTGTACTTCCAAGGTGTAAAATTGGAAGCAACTTCCAACCTGTCACACTCTCTAAGACTAAGAGTAATCATCCCTGCAAATCTTAAGCACACCTCAAAGCAAAATCAGCAACAAATCAAGTAGAACACCCTTATGGGGTTCAAGCATGCACTAGGGTTTCACACCATACAACATATCACAGGTCAAGTGCCTCTCCTATGCATGGAACAACTAAAATATTGAACTCCCTCTTCACCAAAACAGCAATCTCAATCAAATCATCACTGATACCATGTGGAAATTTAAAAAATCTGCACTTTAAAACACTTTGAAAATTTCACCTCATTTACTTGAGGTTCCCCAGATCTATTTTAGAGAAGATTCAACCATATGGCTGAATATTATAATATTTATTACAGCAGAAAATACTTCAATTCTATCCAACTGTTTCACTGGGCAAGCTCAAGAAGATAGACACCGAAAATGTACTTGAAGAAGAGATGAATATCACAGCCCTTAGGGCACACAATCTCAACGAACACACAAATCTGAAAATTACTTTTATAACAGCAGACAGCTCTAAATCTGTTTCTTAGCTTCATCTGAACATTCTAAAACACATAACATTTCAACCCGACTATTCCAACAAATCAGCTCATTAAAACAAACAAAAAACTACTCATAACAATGAGAAACCAAAGTATGATTTCCAGATTCGCAACATATAAATTTAGGGCAGCAATAGCACACTTCATATATTACATAAATGAAGATAAAGTACAATACCTCAGCTCATCCCAAGCTGGTACAACAAGTCCCTTCAGCTCATCCCAAGCAAGGACTCTCCAATTGTTACCAAACCCTAGCTGGGCATCCACCATCAACAGTGAACCCTAATCAGCAATACAAAGACCTGGCAAGGCATCCCACCAAGTTATCTAGCCACCAAGTCCACCCTTGGATCTCCCACTTGCATCCCACAAGCTATCAAGGAGATTCACCAAGTGTGAATCACACAAACTCCACTTGCATAGCACTACAAATCTTGCTCTAAGGTTTCATCCCACAAACCATAGGTTTAACTCACACCAAGACTTCAAGACAAACCCTAGCACTCCGAGTCTTCTCTAGAGTTTACTTCACACAAACCCTAAGTATTCAAACTCTTGTATCATACAAGCACAAAGACTCCAAGACAAGTCATTGAGAGGAATACAAGTACTAGATAACAAAGACACTCTCCTCCTTTTATATAAGATAGGTGAGGAAGACCAACAACAGAAAAATGGATTAGGTCCACAACAACCCAATCTAAGTCACTAGGCTAGGTCCACAAGTGGAGTGCTCATCTACCAAGAGAGTACACATGTCACTAGGTGGTTGGGCACCACCTTCCAAGTGGAGCACTCTCTAAGCTAAGCCTCCACAATGCACATGTCAAGCGCTCCTTGTCACAAGGTTGCACACTCTCCAAGACAAGCTCCCAAGCTCAATGCTCCTCCACATGTGTGTAACCCAGTCCACAAATAACCTCCAATGGAGCGCCCTCCAAGCAACGCTCCCTCAAGCCAAGCACTCTACCTCCATTTTTGTGCTACATGGTATCAATGTTCCTACGGCCAGGCACCCTTCCTCCTCATGCCTAGCGCTCCTTCACAAGATAGCTCAACCTCCTATGCCAAGCACCCATCCTCCTCAACATGTGTCGATGTAGAAAATGTCAACTACCACATTAGATAACTACCTCCACAAGAAGTGCACCTCCTCTAGTATCCTAAGGACAAGCATCCACCTATAGTAAGCTCTCCAAATGTCAGTCAACCAAACCAATAAGAGGAACAAGGGGCTAGGGTTTCACCATGCACCCGACATCATATGAAGTGCACCCTAGCATGGTGTAAACACTTTTGGAGCAACCCAAAATCAAACATATAATTGATAATTTAAGGTTACTTACGTGCATGAGAAGACATGAAAATGTGCAAAGATCAACAAAATCAACAAAAGAGCAAGGAAGATTGCACAATAGCATTAGATGAAGTCATCTATTGTAGCTTCATGCTTGATCACAAAATCCATGATCATTTATAGAGGTTGGGATAACATTCTTAGAATTTTCAAGGTGCACCTCCTACAACATATACAAGATTAGTCAAACCTGTCATAAATGACACAACATTGTTTAAGATAACCAAAGTGACAATGATTTTTGGTTCAAAACAATCATGAAAAGCATGCATTTGCTTGTAGGAACTGTTATCCACCAAGTTGCACTAGGATGGACTTTCAGTGAGCCGCCAAAGATTGAACCAATCCTTGTTCAAAATTCAAAGTTCAGAGATCCTACCAGCCACCAAGACCTCGTTTTTCAGCTTTATACCACATTTCCATACCTTGTGGGGAATTGTAATAAGAGGTGTAGCATGATGATTTTTTGTAAAAGGTTTAGCCACCTAAGACCTAGACATGAGTTATTACTCTAGAGTGTTTTTTTTACTTGTTAATTATATATTGATGCCTCAAGCGACTTATAATTTTCGAGTTTTTTCACTCAATTCCTCCAAAGTTGGAGTATACACTCATGGTCGGGCCTTGGCGTGGTCTTCTAAACCTAGTGTCTAATGTATATTACCATGCCTAACATCCTCCTAGAGTCTCATGGAAATGTGCCAAGTCCCCCTTAAGATTTTTTAATTTTTTTAGTTAATAAAAAAATTTCCTGCAAAATGGGTAATTTTAATTGTAAAAGACAAAAAGGTCATAAAAATGGCATAAGTTGTTGTTATATGCCATGTAGGTGCTCATTTTCGAACCCAGAGCACCTCCTAAACCCCTATCCCTTCTTTGTTGAAACTTGAGGCAAAAAAGTGATTTTAATCACTCAAAAATGATTTTTGCTCTCAAAAAGGTAAAATAAACATAAAAAATCAATAAAAATCAGCATGCTACTATTGAGGAAACATGTCGGGGACATGTTTTCCTCGTGTTTGAGTTCCAGAAGGAGTTGGCAAGTTCATCTCTAGTTTGGGCGAGTTGTTGAGTGATGTGGCCAAGGGAGAAAATCCCAATGCCCCCACTCGACCTTCCTTAGCAAGTGTGGCACATTTTAGAGGAGGGGCATCAATCCCAAGAGGGATGACTCGCCCTCTCCACTTACCACCTACACTTGGCGCATTTCCTATTAGTACATGTCTATTGCAAGTGGAGTGGACTCAAACATGGATGAAGACGTGTCCACTCACTCTCCCACTCACTTGCCACTCTACTCATGCGCGCCTCACTACTTGTCATGCACATTTCTCTTGGGTTCTTCACCCATTTCACTATAAAACAAGGTCAACCCCCCTCCTTTAGAGTTAGTGGGAGCTTGGGGATTCAAGGCTTGTGTTGTAATCATTGTAATACTTTTGTTTATTGGAATAAAAGAAGACTTTGGAGGTCAAAGTGGTGGATTGTCAAGTGTGTGGATGCATGTATACATGAGGTGATACTATTCTGTTTCATTTGCTTATGTATTGTGGTTTATTTTGGCCTTATAAGAGTACTATTACTCACTAGGGTAGGATTGCTAAGCTAGTTTGATTAGTGATCTTACTATCAATCTATTTTAGAGATTTTGAGATGCGATATTTGTTTGGTTTAACCTATTTTGTGTTGAAGTCTCTTTTGTAGGCGATACCATCTTCTAACCCTCTTATTTGCAAGTGTTTGAAGTAGTTGATGCCTCAACTTGGAATTGTGGCTGATCTAGCTTGAATCTTCCATTCTTCTAAGTCATTTGAAGAAGATCCCTCCTCAATTCATCAAAGGAGGACTCCATGACCAAGATATTCCAAGCACAAGATTGTTCCTTTTCTCCCTCTCTTTAAGCTACAATTCCTTGTTACTTTACATTTACATGCAAGCAATTTGGATCTAGTTTCTAAAGCTAAATATTTAGTTCCTTTTTATGCATGCATAGAAAAGTTTAGATCAGATTTTTATCTAAAAGTTGCTATCTAAAGAATCTAGATCTAGCACAAGCAAAGATTCTCTTCAAACAATTTTCTGATTTTTTTTAAAGGGTAAAAGCTAATCTTTTCCAAGTACTTTTATTGTTCAAATCTAGCATTTAAGTGCTCTTAACTTGCTGTTTTAGAACAGCAACAAAAGACCCTAAAGAGTCAAGCTTTCTAGCTTGATTTCCTTAGTTACTTTTCGCAATTTTTTGTAGTTTTTACTTAGAATTTTGTTGGGTTTTTATACCGACATCCCAAGACACTCTTACAGTGTTTTGGGGCATCTTTTGTTTCCATTTGTTTGCTGTTTTGTGCAGGTTCACGAATAAACAAGGGGAAACTCTGCCAAATTTTGGCGGATTGGGAGCATCGGGGACCCCCAGAAGCACCCTTTGCCTCTTAAAACCATTGTAAAAGTGTATTTCCTAAGTTGCAGGAAACGCCCCCCCCCCTCTGTTTCGGAGCCGGAAACCGTACGGTACGCCGAAACGGGTACGGTACGGCCCCGAAACGCGGCTGGCCGTACCGTACGACGTTTCTCGAAAGGGAAACGCCGCACGGTATGGCCAGCCGCATTTCGGGGCCGTACCGCGCCCGTACAACCAGGTTTCCACGGCTTTCAAAGGGAAGTTAGGCAAATAAAGGGGCCGTGGGGCCCCCAAACTTCCAGTTAGTGTTACTTGCATCATGTAATGAATGATATTCATCAGCTATGGGAGCATAGTTGCAGGGAGCGTCACCCCCCCCCCCCGCTCCCAAGGCGTTCCCTAATGGTAATGTTAAATTCTTAAAGTAAAAGGATAAAAATGAAAGATAAAGAAAATGTTTCAGGATGTTTGAGAGTGGTTCCAACCTCATTAGACTTTATATGGAGAAAGTAGAATTTTAGGTCCCATTCAAAATTCAGCAGACTTAACGGTTTTCAGGATTTCAAGATTGGCAAGATTACAACGTTTCCACTGGATTCTATC
>ML779819.1:211467-228537 GCA_009831015.1 Picea engelmannii
AATCATTGATTAGGCATGTTAAGCTTTTTCTACCATATTTTAAGGCTAGGATTAGGTAGTTTTCCTTCTAAAATGTCATTTATGTATATCATTATGTTTTTCTTGCAATATAATGCTTTATTTTTTTTAAAACTATATATATATACGGCGTTTCCCCCGTCGTTTCCCCCGCCGTTTCCATTTTTTGAGGGCCTGTTTCGTATCGTATCTGTTTCAGAAACTTCGTATCGTTTCCCCGTTTCGTGCAACTTAGTGTATTTCCTTTCCAATCCACTTCTAAAAGGATCAAAAAAGTCTCCCAAAGAAGAGACATTGTAATCAAAGCAATAAAGAGTGAGCTAAACAGTGCCCCATTTTCGTTTCCCCCAAGGGGGGATGGTGTCTTGTGGTTTGGTTGATGTTTTGGTTCTCTGCTTTTCTTTTCAGTTTACAATCTTCATCTAAAGCTAAAGTAAAATAAATGCAACAATCTCAATCACATTTAGCTTAAATTTCAATTTGGAAAAGTAAAACTTTAATTGCTAGTTTAGATTTCCCTTTCGCAGGTTTTCTTTTATTTTGGAGCAAATAAACCCGTCCCCTCAGCACCTCGCAAGAGGCTGAACAATGTGGATAGCAGATTAATTAGAAAACTTTCTTTTACTGTCATTGCAATTTCAAGTTGGCAAATAAACCAATCCCCTCAGCTCCTAGGAAGAGGCTGGTCAGTGTGGATTTAGAAATTAGCATAACATTTCAATTTTCGCAATTTCCTTTCAGCATTTTACTTTAATTTTAAAATAAACCTTCTCCTCAGCTCCCGGTGGGTTGCTCCTAACCCTTCCAATTGTGAACCTAGTCTCAATCTTTTGGAAGTAAATTCCACACAGAGTCGGGTTGGTCAGTGCGGATTAGATTAATAGGAAAATCTTTAAGAATTATTGCTTCAGTGGACACCTAAGAGAGTTTGTGTAGGAAATCTGGCGGGAACTTTGAGATCTAGGTTCTCCTTGTCGGATCTCCCACATTCTCTTGAGCTTGTGTGTAAAATCAAAGGGATACTCTCCCTATTGGATATTCGGCAAGCTCAACCTCCACTCTAGGAATATTCTCTTAGAGGCCAAATCTAGATTAGTTTTACTTTGGTGCAAATAAAATCAATCCAACATTAATCTACCTTAATACTTTCAAAGGCAATATCATAAAGCACATGTTACATACAACTGCCCATGATCTCTTTAAGGCACTGGTCTCATTTTCATACATATCGTTGCTATAATTTCATATGTGCAAGAGTTAACTTTCATTCATTATATTTGTGGTTATCTAATTAAGCTTGTGGTTTATTACTTGCAGATAATTGTATCCTTTATCATATTTGTGCAAGTTATCTCATGTGTTGAATGTCTCTTCTCACAAGCTTGTATCTTATGAATGAATGAATTGTTGATGATTGCAGCTTCATGAGACATTCTCCAGATCGTTCTCCTCTGGACTGAGTTGAGACATCTGTGAGAGAGCCCATGTGATGGGTGTGTCAAACTCCTCTGGACTGAGTTGAGATGACGTCTGGTCTCTTGTCATGCTCCTCTGGACTGAGTTGAGACGACTTGAGATGGTCTCCTGTCAAACTCCTATGGACTTAGATGACTCGACTTGAGATGGTTCTCCAGATGGTACTCCTATGGAATTAGTTGAGTTAATCTGTTGAGAGTGACGTCTCTGTGGCTGAGCATAGGTGGATGTGTCCCTAGTGGCTGAGCACTAGAGGATGTGAGAGATCCTTGCTATATTGTCTAAAGAGTAAGATTTGTTGTAACCCTAATTTGTATTGTGAAAGGGTACAAGTCAGCCCCACCATGTAAAAGATAATTAATATTGTGTAAAGATTAATTATATTTCTGAGTTGTATAAGTCGGTTCTATTGTGCCAATAGACACACCTATTGTTGTGTTAGATCTTGTATATATAAGTGAGTAGATCCCCATTGTGGATCACTCACTCACACTTCATTGTAACATTCTCTCAAGCTAAGTGTACGGTTGAAGTGAGCACTTCTCTTAAGCACAAGTTTCAAGGTCAAAGAGCACCCTCTTGTGTGCTCTAGGGTTCATGGTGTGGGGGATCTTCTCTTGACTCTATAGCAAAGGATTGATGGGTTTTTCCCTTGATTGAGAAGGCTATTCCCAGGATAAACTCTTGTGTTTTTGTGCATGGTTATTCTTCTTGTGATCTTGGTTACTGCAGTCATTGTATATGGTATTGCTACAATGTTTATGGTTCAAGTACATGCTAAATTGAAATAAACTACATGTGCATGAGCTAAGCATTAAAATTTAACATGAATGAGTATCATATACTGCTAATGCCAGCTTTGCTTTATTGTATTTGTCTTTACTTGCAATAAACTCCTAGAATTGTTCATTTGCTTAGATTAGCTTAAGCCATAGTATTTTGTTAGGGACTACTCCTCTTGGCTTCGCTAGGAGTTGGCCTAGACGGAGGAGTCTAGGATTAGGTGACAACAACTTCACTCGAGACTTGCCCCCAAGGACACACTGAGTGGATTGAAGATTTCTTCCACGCTACCCAAGTGTGTATAAAGGCGGCAACAAGAACAATCCTTCTAGTACGTGCAGCAAGAAATTCATGTGAAGGAGTTTCACGAGGGAAAAAGAACAAAGAAAAACATAATAATAATGATAATGAAAATATGGCATCTCCATAGATGAAAATGGAAAATGATATATGCATTTATAGTATACATAGAATGACTCAATGAGGAATACATAGTTTTTTTTTATCAAATGTTGCAACCTAACATTAACAATGAAAATAGTCCAAGATATGTGCCAGTTTAAAGAAAAGACGTGAAGAAAATGCTCAAAGGAATCAAGTCAAAGTAATTTGACCATATTTGAGCAACAACTTTTCTATGAAGATAGATGTTGTTGGAGAATAAAAAGAGAAGAAATGGCAGAATGAAATTGATCATAAAAATGCAATTCTATGAGGGAGTGAATGGAAAGACAAAGAGAACAACTATCAAAAACATTCTTTGCACTAGAACTTGCAAGCTAGGGAGTTGGGCATTTTAGTTTTAATTTAAATGACAACACTAGCCCAAAAAACCATTCCAATAACATTGTTCAACTTTATAGTACTTGGAAAACGAGCAACATCGTGATGTTTGCTCCATATAGATCAACATTACTACTGTACATAAGCTACTCAAACAGTCTAGGAATTTCAAACACTATTATTCTCTTCTTTGTGCAACCTATAGCCAATGGTTGGCAATAGCTTCACATCATGACTCTCAAAAAAAACCTTAACCTGTCTTAATGGCTCATGACCTAAACAAAGCAATTCAAGAACAAATTGCAGGTACAAGTACAAATGCAAGTGTGATGCATGCAATGTCTAGCACAAATGGTGCAAAGTTCAATGGGGTTGTGATTCATTGATTATGATGGTGATCTGTAAGGCCACCAACCATAGTTCAATTGCTCCAAATACATGAATAAGTGGTTAGGGCCAAGAGCAAATCCTAGGTGAATTCAATGGAATAGTATGACACTGTCACAACAGCTTAGCCGAACAAAAGTGCGTGTGATCATCGGTTCACCCCTCAAGGATTATCTTGCCTACACAAGCAAGCCGCATGTGGTCACTGACCTCTTCGGGCTAGTGATAAAGCTTCTCTTGAATTTAAAGAAAGCACTTTCAGAAAAAAAAATTCTCACAAGGATGGGATGTGGTTAAAAGAACTTGCATGAAACCTAATCCACAACCCAAGTAAATATAGCTTTTGTTGAACCAACTAGCACAAAATCCCTAAGGAGAAAAAGTGACCTTAAAAGATAGAAGCCTACAACCCTAATATACTAAATAACTAGGAGATTGCCTTACATTTGATCATGTTTACACATCCCCAAAAAAATCAGAACTACCAAATATCTTCTACACAAATTGTCACTCAAAGATTTGAATAGACAGGATGGAGAGTAAGGGAAAAGGAGAGGTGCCTACCTCCCTCTCACCTTGCAGGCACTACCGCAAACCCTAGTAGTGTTTCACATGCATTGCAAGAGAAATATCAGCATCCAAACAAAGCGAGGAGGAGGTTGTGGAACGTGTGAAAGTTGAGTCGAGGCGTCTTCGGTGCATCACTTAGTGTTGTTTAGAAGTAAAATTGTGGCAGTGGACTCTGTAGAAGGTTTTCAAGCTCACAGCAAAGGACCAACCCTTTTCTACGTGGAACATATATGTTTTTCTATGTGGAGCAGGGGGGTTGCAATGACAACAACATGTTCATGCAACCCATGGTCTGTGTTTGTGACATGTTTTTTGGGGCCTTGGTGCATGCCATGCTAGCTATGCACAGTTGTTTGGTGATCGTGGAGGTTGTGATTTGTTCAAGAAGGGCAATGCTCCCCTATCTAAAGGGGTGCTTGGCAATGGCACTGCCTCAGCTATGTATCAGTTTCATAGGCATTCAACTACATTCTCAAGACCTTTTTGGCTGTAGATTGTTTGATGGGATGCAGGAATTTTCTTAACGACTTCTTTCTTTTTGCAGTGGACGTGTAGCAATCCAGTCTCAACCTACGGTTTGTTGGTTTGGTTGCTATGGTTTCCTTGGAGGTGCGTCTCACCCCAGGCCCACACGTCTTACTGGCTTCTTCTGGGTGTTATCTCTTTGTTTTTTAGGCCAAGCTCATGCTTCTCCCTTGCATGTTACCTGTGAGAAAATGCAAAGGATGTCTTATATCTGGTTTTCTCCATTTCTCCTGAATGAGTATTTGGCTGTGCTTCTGCTCTCCTGATCTTTGTGCATTGAGGGGATCTGCCGCATTATGTTTCGAGTAGGGACCTTGTGTATAGCCATCAATCTGAGCCCTTTGGCATCAATTGTTCTGTTCTCTCCTTTCATGTAATATGCTCTTTGTACTTTAAAGTATTTATTTAATAGAATTTCACAAAGAAAATTTATGAATGTACGCACATATTTTTTTCCATTGGCGGCAAAGTGTCCCAACCCAGTCTAGTCCACCAACATACACCAAGGATGTACTTGCAACCCAAAGCAAGAAACCCCCTACACCACTGGACATTTATAGTTGGCTCAACATTGTCAATTTTCACATGCAAATTCTATGTGACTGATTTTCAGATCTGAAAAAGTGCTTCCTAGTGATCTAACAGTAACACCCTAGTTGTTATCATTGAACAATTTTGCACTAAAAATTATTGACCAAAATTTATATGCAGCGGAAACAAAATATCAGAGATGAATCATCAACATACAAGAGACACTAAATTTATGTTCTGTAAACCTTGTCAAATTCAGAATTCTTGTTAAATTTAAAGCAGCTACAAGAGCCATTCTCCGGGAGGATGGAAAAGACCCTAGCTAAGATCTAGGGCCCCCAGTTCTCTCCTGGGGTTCTTGGTCTGGGACCAAACAGTCAAAGCTATGGCAAAAGACCCTTGTAAGGGCCCCCAGTAGATGACTGGGGTTTTTAGTCTGGGACCAAGTAGTGAAGACCCTCGTGAGGGCCCCCAATAGATGACTGGGGTTCTTGGTCTGGGACCAAGCAGTTAAAGTCCCTAGATATGTCTAGGACCCCTGAACATGTTTCAGGGTACCCATGTCTAGGGCATGGGTTGATCCTTGGTCTTGGTGGATAAGACCCCAGAAATGTCCTGGGGCAACCTGGTCGTTGATCAAGTAGTTGTTGGTGTATGACCCTCTTTGAAGGCGGGCATGACCACATGAGGGATGTATCCCATATGCAGTGATGATAAAGTTAAAAGGGCCACCTTGAGAATTATATGGACATGTGTAAACCTCTCCTAAACCCTCCACCCTTGGTTTTTGGGCTTGAGTTTGTTTGAAGGTTGTGTTTTGTATTTTTGGGATTAATACAAGAAATATTTAATTAATATAAATTGTAAATATATTTAATTAATATTTATATTAATTAAATATATTATTTTTAATTATTATTTTTTTTTATCTAACCCTCACCCAAAAGTATAAATAAGAACCCCTCCCCCTTCACTCATACACTAATCTTTCTCTTCCTCCTAAGTGTGGCGGATTGCTCCCTTGTAAGCCTGCAGCCTCCTTGCAACAGTCAGCGGCCCCTTTTAGTGTCAGCCATCAGGCCTCCTTTGTGTGGCTGAATTGTTCCAGGTCCTTGCTGATTTTATCTTGTTGTTGTATGAGTGTGGTGGGCCTCCTTTTTGTGGCAGAATTGTTCCAGGTCCTTGCTGATTTTATCTTGCTGCTGTGTGAGTGTGGTGAGTGCCTTCCACTGCTGAGAATAGTTGTATTACTGCTCTCTTTGGGTACTACCAGCCAGTCATCCCTCTACTAGCCAGCAAACCCTTCAACAGGTCGTCGTCCCCTCTAAACTTCTTGTGAAGGCCGCAGCACCCTAAGCAATGTAGTTGGGCTATCCTTTAAGGCAGTCGTCCCTCCTCTTGGTTGTTTCCTTTGTGCATGAGGGTTTGTGGGGTTTTCTGAAAATACTTGTGTGAAGTTCTGGTGGTGGTTTAACTGTCCTGTAATTCTCTTGGCAAGAGATCTAACCCTTGAGGTAGATCCATGATACTTGACTTTTTCTGAGCATATTCGCAGTGGCACTTCATCCCTTGTGTGAGGCATGAACTCCTTCATTGGTTAGAGGTAAGCTATTTTATGGTTCAGATCATCTTGTTAACCTTTAGAGCTGTGTGTTTTTAATTCTGGAATTTATTAGTGTTTAGATCTGTTTCTTTAGATTGTTTAGATCTATATCAGACCTAGGATTTAGATCTGTTCTTCATTGTTTAGATCTATATCAGATCTAGTCTTTAGATCTGTTCTTCATTGTTTAGATCTATATCAGAACTAATGTTTAGATCTGTTCTTTAGATTTATCTATCATTGTTAGATCTACATCAGATCTAGTGTTTAGATCTGTTTTGTTTTGATCAGTCTAGATCTAATTTAGAAATCCTATGATTCTTTAGATCTTGCTTACTCAGAAATAGATTTTGTTTGAATCTAATCACTGGCAGTTCAGATCTGAGTGTTATGCACACTCAGAAATTGTTTAAAGATTCAAATCCAATTGTTGTTTATTCTCTGTTTTGATTTCCTAAGTTCAGCAGTTCAGTATTGTATTGCTTTTTTGTTCTAAGGTTTGATTTATGTGTTCTACCGAACTGAAATTTTAAAAGACATCAAATTTTCTGTTTTACTTCCCTAATTCTAACATGGTATCAGAGCTTAGGGTGTAAAAGAGCTCAAGGATACAAACTTGAGCCTACATAGATCCATTTTTGTTAGGGTTGTTTTGCACAGATCAACAGCATCTCCTTTGCTAAACTATTTCAGATCTTAGCATGGCCTCCTCATCAGTTAAGGTAGAAGACAGACTTGTAGGGGCTGCCAACTTCAATTCTTGGAAATGTAGAATAGTAAACATTCTTGAAGAGAATGACCTAGAAGAGTTGATCTCTAGGGAAATTGAAGAACCTACCTCAAACACAGCAAGAGCAGCGTACAAAAGGAAACAAACCAAGGCTAAAAGAATCATTTTTCATCCTGTCAAGAACAGCATGATACCCATCATTGGTCATCTAAGGACTGCCAAAGATTGTTTTGATGCCTTGGCAAACCTCTATGAAAAGAAGGCACCAACTCAGAAAAGAATTTTGAAGAAACAATTACGTACTTTGAAAATGGGAAAAGATGATACAGTTGCTACCTTCTTCTCCAAAATTGCTCAAACCAAAGATCAACTTATTGCAATAGAAGTTCCTGTAGATGATGATGACCTTGTTCAAACAGCATTTGATGGACTTCATGATTCTTGGGGAGTTTTTCTTGCATCTGTAAATGGAAGAGAATCCCAACCTAATTTTGAAAGATTGTGGCATGACTGCTTAGAAGAAGAAGGAAGACTAAACAGCATAAATGATTATTCAATTCTAAAAGATCATGCCCTTGCAGCAAAAGCCAAGAAATGGAAGAAGTTCCCTAAATCAAAAGGCAAAGGTAAGAAACACCAAGGTAAGCTATCTCATCTCAATCCTCATTTATCTAAAGTTAAATGTTTTAACTGCAATAAGCTAAGACATTATGCAAGAAATTGCAGGAATCCTCCCTCTCAACAGAAAAAAAGAGGAAAATTCAAAGCCTCAGTTGCCACTGAAGAGGCTAAACCTCAAGAGGAGATTCAAAGAAGACAAACCAGGGCTGCCACCAAAGAACAAGAACAACAAAAAGAATATTATCTTATCTCATCTCTTTCCAGCACTATTACCAAGTCAAAGGAGATTTGGTTAATAGACAGCGGTGTTTCTAGACACATGACAGGCTTCAAGCAAAACCTTGCAAACTATCAAGACAAGAAATTCAAGGCAAAGGTGGAACTAGGTGATGATGGCACCTATGATATAAAAGGTTTTGGATCTACCTCTTTCTAACTTCAATCAGGTAATATCTTTCACATTAATGAAATTTTTTATGTCCCTGGTCTAAAGAAAAGTCTAATCTCTGTTTCAGTTTTAGAAAGTAAAGGTTACTCAATATCTTTCTCCAAAGGGAAGGCCCTCATGTGGTCCTCAAATGAAGATATAAGCACTGCTATAACTATTGGAACTCGTGAGAATGGACTTTATAAAATTTCAGGAGAGGTTGTTCAAGCTCTAGCTCACGAAACGGTAAATCCCTTTGAGTTTTGGCACAGAAGACTTGGACATCTCAACTTAAACGCACTTCCAGGTTTGCAAAAGATGGTGACAAGTATGCCAGTATTTTCTGTTGAGCATGATAGTGTTTGTAAAGGTTGTGCACTTGGAAAGAATACAAAGAAACCCTATCCTCTCAGTATAGAAAATCAAATGGAATTTTAGATCTAATTCATTCTGATCTTTGTGGGCCCATGACTGCCCCATCTATGAATGGTTGTATTTACTATATCTTTTTTATTGATGATTGTTCTCGTCAAACTTGGATTTATTTTTTAAAAACTAAAGATGAATCTTTTAGCAGATTTCAAGATTTCAAGAATCCTGTTGAAAATCAAACAGGCAGACACATCCAAGTTTTCTAGACAGATAATGGTAAAGAATTTGACTCCTTCAAATACAATGAACTCTGTTGGGCTTCTGGAATTAAGAGGGAGCTAATTGTGTCTTACAACCCCCAGCAGAATGGGGTTGCTGAAAGAAAGAATAGAACTATCTGTGAAGCAGCCAGGGCCATGATGTATGACCAAAACTTACCTTTATCTTTTTGGGTCGAGGCTGTCAATACTGCAATCTACATTCAGAATAGATGTCCACACAAAGCCCTTGAAGCGAAAACTCCTGAAGAAGTTTTCACCGGAATTAAGCCCTTAGTTGATCACTTGAGAATCTTTGGCAGTCCAGTCTATATTCACATCCCAAAAGAGAAGAGGACTAAGTTAGAGCCCTCCGAAAAGAAAGGAACTTTTGTGGGATACAGTGAAACCTCAAAAGCTTACAGAATTTATATCCCAGGTCAAAAGTTCATCGAAGTAAGCAGAGACATGACTTTTCATGAGGAAGCAGCTTTTCGTCGAGCCAGAGAACTTCCATGTGATTCAGAGGAGCAGGAAGCTCCACCACTTGATTCTTCAGATTCTCCTCTTCCAGATGAGTAGAGGGAGGAACCCTCAGAACTTCCAGTGGATCCCTCAAGGGATACTATTGAGTTTCCAATGGAGATACCTCCTATTAAAAGGAAACCAACCTGGTGTCGAGAAATATTGAAAGAAGCAGAAAAACATTCAGCTCCTAAAGGCACCTTTAGAGAAAGCAAGAAACCAGATAAGTACTCTGGTCTCATAGCTAATTTAAACATTGTGATTGATTCAGAACCTTCCACATTTGTAGAAGCCTCCAAACATCAAGTGTGGAAAGATGCTATGAATGAAGAATATGATTCTATTCTAAAGAATGATGTATGGACCGTAGTTCCTAGACCTCATGGAAAATCAGTAGTAACTTCAAAATGGCTTTATAAGATAAAGCATGCGGCAGATGGCAACATTGAGAAATACAAGGCGAGATTCGTGGCTCGTGGTTTCTCTCAGAAAGAAGGAATTGACTATGACGAGATTTTTGCTCCAGTTGCCAGATATACTTTAATCAGGACTATCATCTCTCTAGCAGCAGTTTTTGGTTGGAAACTTCATCAGATGGATGTTAAGACTGCTTTTCTTAACGGTGAAGTTGAGCAAGAAGTATATATTGAACAGCCTGACGGTTTCGTGATACATGATAAAAGATCTCATGTGTGCAAACTCAAGAAAGCCCTCTACAGGTTGAAGCAAGCTCCGAGAGCTTGGTATGGTAGAATAGACAGTTTTCTACAAAGTCGTGGATTCACTAAGAGCATAGCAGATCCCAATCTTTATATAAAGATTGTGCAAAATCATCCAGTTATCTTAGTCTTATACGTGGATGATCTGTTCCTCACTGGAGAGGAAAACTTGATAGCTCAAACTAAGAGGGAGCATTCTGCAAAGTTTGAAATGAAAGACTTGGGGCTCATGCATTATTTCTTAGGCTTGGAGGTATGGCAAAGACCAGGTGAGATCTTTCTCTCACAAAGTAAATATGCAGTTGATGTGCTCCGCAGATTTGGCATGATGGACTACAAGTCCATGACTACTCCAATGATCTCTAACCTAAAGAAACTACAAAATCCGGCTACAGGTTCAGATCCCAGGGCCATGATGTATGACCAAAACTTACCTTTATCTCTTTGGGTCGAGGTTGCCAGTACTGCAATCTACATTCAGAATAGATGTCCACACAAAGCCCTTGAAGCGAAAACTCTTGAAGAAGTTTTCACAGGAATTAAGCCCTCAGTTGATCACTTGAGAATCTTTGGCAGTCCAGTCTATATTCACATCCCAAAAGAGAAGAGGACTAAGCTAGAGCCCTCTGGAAAGAAAGGAACTTTTGTGGGATACAGTGAAACCTCAAAAGCTTACAGGATTTATATCTCAGGTCAAAAGTTCATTGAAGTAAGCAGAGACGTGACTTTTCATGAGGTAGCAGCTTTTCGTCGAGCCAGAGAACTTCCATGTGATTCAGAGGAGCAGGAAGCTCCACCACTTTATTCTTCATATTCTCCTCTTCCAGATGGGTAGAGGGAGGAACCCTCAAAACTTCCAGTGGATCCCTCAAGGGATACTATTGAGTTTCCAATGGAGATACCTCCTATTAAAAGGAAACCAACCTGGTGTCGAGAAATATTGAAAGAAGCAGAAAAACATTCAGCTCCTAAAGGCACCTTCAGAGAAAGCAAGAAACCAGATAAGTACTCTGGTCTCATAGCTAATTTAAACATTGTGATTAATTTAGAACCTTCCACATTTGTAGAAGCCTCCAAACATCAAGTGTGGAAAGATGCTATGAATGAAGAATATGATTCTATTCTAAAGAATGATGTATGGACCGTAGTTCCTAGACCTCATGGAAAATCAGTAGTAACTTCAGAATGGCTTTATAAGATAAAGCATGCAGCAGATGGCAACATTGAGAAATACAAGGCGAGATTCGTGGCTCGTGGTTTCTCTCAGAAAGAAGGAATTGACTACGACGAGATTTTTGCTCCAGTTGCCAGATATACTTTAATCAAGATTATCATCTCTCTAGCAGCAGTTTTTGGTTGGAAACTTCATCAGATGGATGTTAAGACTGTTTTTCTTAACGGTGAAGTTGAGCAAGAAGTATATATTGAACATCCTGACGGTTTCGTGATACATGATAAAAGATCTCATGTGTGCAAACTCAAGAAAGCCCTGTACGGGTTGAAGCAAGCTCCGAGAGCTTGGTATGGTAGAATAGACAGTTTTCTACAAAGTCTTGGATTCACTAAGAGCATAGCAAATCCCAATCTTTATATAAAGATTGTGCAAAATCATCCAGTTATCTTAGTCTTATACGTGGATGATTTGTTCTTCACTGGAGAGGAAAACTTGATAGCTCAAACTAAGAGGGAGCATTCTGCAAAGTTTGAAATGAAAGACTTGGGACTCATGCATTATTTCTTAGGCTTGGAGGTATGGCAGAGACCAGGTGAGATCTTTCTCTCACAAAGTAAATATGCAGTTGATGTGCTCCGCAGATTTGGCATGATGGACTGCAATTCCATGACTACTCCAATGATCTCTAACCTAAAGAAACTACAAGATCAGGTTACAGGTTCAGATCCAGAAGACCCTACCTTATATCGACAGATCATTGGGTCTTTGATGTATCTCGTACATACGAGACCAGACATTTGTTATGCAGTAAATGCTCTCAGCCGGTTCATGTGTAAACCGAAGCATATACATATGGTTGCTGTGAAGCATATTCTAAGATATGTTCGGGGAACTATAGCTCATGGTCTCAGATACACTTCCAGTGGAGGTGTAATGCTTCATGGATTTACAGATTCAGATTGGATGGACAGTACAGTGGATCAGAAGAGCACTTCTGGATATTGTTTCAGTTTGGGTTCAGCAATGATTTCCTGGTCCAGCAGGAAACAGGGCTCCATAGCCCAAAGCACTGCAGAAGCAGAATACATTGTTGCAAGTGTTGCTAGCAGAGAAGCAGTGTGGCTTAGGAAGCTACTTTCAGACATGTTCAGTTCAGAGCTTGAACCCACAATCATTCACTGTGACAATCAGAGTTGTATAAAGCTCACCGAGAATCCAGTGTTTCATGACAAGTCGAAACACATTGAGATGAGATATCACTATGTCCGGGACATGGTACAGAAGAATGTTCTCAGCATTCAGTATGTTCCAACGGCAAAACAGACGGGAAATATTTTTACCAAGCCACTGTCCCTGACAAAGTTTCTATACTTTCGTGACAAGCTTGTTGTAACTGAGAATGCCTCTCTTGCTGAGAGGGAGTGTTAAATTTAAAGCAGTTGCAAGAGCCATTCTCCGGGAGGATGGCAAAGACCCTAGCTGAGATCTAGGGCCCCCAGTGCACTCCTGGGGTTCTTGGTCTGGGACCAAACAGTCAAAGCCATGGCAAAAGACCCTTGTAAGGGCCCCCAATAGATGACTGGGGTTCTTGGTCTGGGACCAAGCAGTGAAGACCCTTGTGAGGGCCCCTAGTAGATGACTGGGGTTCTTGTTCTGGGACCAAGCAATTAAAGTCCCTAAATATGTCTAGGGCCCCTGAACATGTTCCAGGGTACCCATGTCTGGGGCATGGGTTGATCTTTGGTCTTGTACCTTGGTTGATAAGACCCCATAAATGTTCTGGGGCAACCTGGTCCTTGATCAGGCAGTTGTTGGTGTATGACCCTCTTTGAAGGCGAGCGTGACCACATGAGGGATGTATCCCATATGTAGTGATGATAAAGTTAAAAGGGTCACCTTGAGAATTATATGGACATGTGTAAACCTCTCCTAAATCCTCCACCCTTGGTTTTTGGGCTTGAGTTTGTTTGAGGGTTGTGTTTTGTATTTTTGGGATTAATACAAGAAATATTTAATTAATATAAATTGTAAATATATTTAATTAATATTTATATTAATTAAATATATTATTTTTAATTATTATTTCTTTTATCTAACCCTCACCCAAAAGTATAAATAAGAACCCCTCCCCCTTCACACATGCACTAATCTTTCTCTTCCTCCTATGTGTGGCGGATTGCTCCCTTGTAAGCCTATGGCCTCCTTGCAACAGTCAGCGGCCCCTTTTAGTGTCAGCCATCAGGCCTCCTTTGTGTGGCTGAATTGTTCCAGGTCCTTGCTGATTTTATCTTGCTGTTGTATGAGTGTGGTGGGCCTCCTTTTTGTGGAAAAATTGTTCCAGGTCCTTGCTGATTTTATCTTGTTGCTGTGTGAGTGTGGTGAGTGCCTTCCACTGCTGAGAATAGTTGTATTACTGCTCTCTTTGGGTACTACCAGCCAGCCGTCCCTCTACTAGCCAGCAAACCCTTCAACAAGTTGTCGTCCCCTCTATACTTCTTGTGAAGGCCGCAGCACCCTAAGCAAGGTAGTTGGGCTATCCTTTAAGGCAACCATGCCTCCTCTTGGCTATTTCCTTTGTACGTGAGGGTCTGTGGGGTTTTCTGAAAATATTTGTGTGAAGTTCTGGTGGTGGTTTAACAGTCCTATAATTCTCTTGGCAAGAGATCTAACCCTTGAGGTAGATCCATGATACTTGACTTTTTCTGAGCATATTCTCAGTGGCACTTCATCCTCTGTGTGAGGCATGAACTCCTTCATTGGTTAGAGGTAAGTTATTCTATGGTTCAGATCATCTTGTTAACATTTAGAGCTGTGTTTTTATGGAATTTATTAGTGTTTAGATCTGTTTCTTTAGATTGTTTAGATCTATATGTGACCTAGGGTTTAGATCTGTTCTTCAGTATTTAGATCTATATCAGAACTAGTCTTTAGATCTGTTCTTCGTTGTTTAGATCTATATCAGAACTAATCTTTAGATCTATTCTTCATTGTTTAGATTGTTGAAATAATGTAACTGCAAAGTGTATTCTTATTATTATTTGATATATTATTCATTGGATCAATCCCCATTGTGGATTGATCATGTCGGCTATTATAAAAAGACCAAATCCCCTTTTGCGGATTGGTCATAATGTAATTGTAAAAGGCAGGAGAAGAAGTCGGCCCTACCAGTGAAAGGACACTCCCACACGTGCCAGTCTTGTATAAATAAGGAGGATAGCGCCTCACTTAGACACACACCTCACTTGCTCATTTGAGAGACAAGTTTCGGAGCTGTAGTTGGAGAAGAGAGAGAGAGAGAGGCGCATCTTTGGAAGAGGACTTTCTGTACTTGTTTGAGTTATCTCTCGGCATTGTATTGGCTATCTGTATTAAGGAAGTTCTGCTAGGTTTTCTGCCCCATTAGGGTTTCCCAGGATAAATGATGTGTCTCTTGTGATTGTGTATTTCTCAGTGATTCTATCTTATGCAATTGTTATCTATTGAAATGCAAAGAACTATAATAATGGCTTAAACATTAACATGGTATCAGAGCCAAGCTGAAGAAAGCATCTTTCACAAGAGTGAAAAATGTCACTGTTGTCGTACATGCAAATTAGGGCTTTTTGATGGTGAAGCTTTTCAACCCTAAAACCACCTAGAAAAGTGTGCCCTCTCCCAAGGATTATTTTGGCACTCTCAGCGCACCTTTTCAGTGGCTAGATCTCCCGGAAAGTGAAACCCTAGTTTCACAAAGTTCCAGAAGTACCAGAAAACCAGTGTACCAGAAGTACCAGAGGTACCAGTCCAAAAATCCGCAGATCAAGTTTGGAGGAGCAAAAGTTGGATTTTCTCAGATCCAAACACACCAGGCTACTCGCCTCAGCCAAGCGCACCTCCTAGTAAGTTCAGAATTTGATTTTAAGCATTTTCATTTTTTGGTCATTTTCCTAGCTCCAGGTAAAAGATGTCTGCAAGCACTAAGCTTATTGACAAGCTGGAAGGTGTGAAAAACTTTTGTGCCTGGAAGTATAGGATTGGACTCGTTCTTGAAGAGAATGACCTAGCAAAATTCGTCAAAGGAGAAATTCTGGAACCCGACGACGCTGCAGAAAAAGCCAAGCATCAAAAGGACACAATCAGGGTCAAAAGAATCATTGCAGATTCAATCAAAGACCACCTGATTCCTTATATGTCATCTAAGAAGACTCCGAAAGAGGACACAATCAGGGCCAAAAGAATCATTGCAGATTCAAT
Organism: Picea engelmannii; assembly: GCA_009831015.1. Taxonomy (NCBI): domain Eukaryota; kingdom Viridiplantae; phylum Streptophyta; class Pinopsida; order Pinales; family Pinaceae; genus Picea; species Picea engelmannii. Next base: position 227,205 of record ML779819.1, read on the forward strand.
CAAAGACCACCCGATTCCTTATATGTCATCTAAGAAGACTCCGAAAGAAATGTTTGATGCCTTGACCAGACTATATGAAGGAAAGAACATAAACCAGAAGATGAATCTAAGAAATCAACTGAAGAATACAAGGATGCAGAAAGGACAAACAATTCAGGAATATTTCTCTAGAATCTCAGAATTCAAAGAACAGTTAGAAGCGATTGGAGATACCATAGACGAAGACGAACTCATAATGACAGCCCTAAATGGTCTCACAAGACCTTGGGATGCATTCATCCAAACGATATGTGCCAAAACGGAGAAACTGAAGTTTGATAGTCTATGGGAAGAATGCATCCAAGAAGAAACAAGAGTAGCTAACCATGAAGCGCTACTGGCAAGAGATGATGATCAAACCCTAGCTACTCACACCAAAAGCGGAAGGAAGAAACCCTACTTCCAAAAGGAGACTCATAAAGAGCCTCAACCGCCAAACAAATTCAATAATAAAGAATCTCATCCAAGGAGATTTCAGAAGAAAGGACAATGAAAGGAAAGAGATTACTCATCGGTACAATGCTACCATTGTGATAAGATGGGACACATTGAGAAATTATGTCCAGCCAGACGAGAAGAATACAAGAGAAAACATAAGAGGCACCATGCCCATGTAGTCGAAGATGAGCCACCCGCAAAGATGATAAGAGAGTAGATCAAAGACCATGTCTTAATCTCAGCCCTCTCAGGTTCTGTAATACCTGGAGAGGACACTTGGCTCATTGATAGTGGTGCATCCAAGCACATGACAGGACAAAGAGACATTCTCTCTTATATCTCAAAAAAGAAGTTTTCTCAGAAAGCGACACTTGGAGATGATTACCAATATCCCATCAAGGGAGTGGGAGAATCAAACTACAAACTAAATTAAGGGAATTCACTAAAAATGAAGGACGTACTATATGTACCAGATTTGACTAAGAACCTACTCTCCACTTCAGCTTTAGAAAAGAAAGGCTTATGCAAAGCAGTCACAGGTTTACCAAAACTCAAGGTTGACCATGAAGGCGTATGAAATGGATGTGCACAAGGGAAGAACATCAAGAACCCTTTTCCGAAGAGAGACAGCAAAGCAGAAGGAGTCCTAGAGCTCATTCATTCAGATGTATGTGGCCCAATGCCATCGTCCTCCATTAGTGGGTATGTACATTTTATGTATCATTTATTGATGATTATTCTCGTAAGACCTAGGTATATTTTTTGAAATCTAAAGATGAAGTGTTCAGCAAGTTCAAGGAATTCAAAGCCTTGATAGAGAATCTTTCTGAAAGAAAGATTAAGATACTCAGGTCAG
>ML779819.1:238725-251895 GCA_009831015.1 Picea engelmannii
AACTGCAACTGCAGCTTAGGGTTTTATGAGGAAACCCTAATTTTTCAAACTTCGAATTTTGAAATTCTGATCCAGGGGATAGATGCGCTGAGCTGAGGCGAGTTAGCTATCTGAGCCAGTCTCTGTGAAGCTATCAAATAACTCTCTAGCACCTGTCATATGGAAAGATGCTCCGTTATCCACCAACCAAGTCCCCCTGCTAGAACCTATACCTAAAAGACAGGAGACCAACAAGATCTCCCTCTGGAACCTGTCTGCAACCTCATCAACCTCTGTTGTTCATGCATGTTGTCTTCTTACTCTTCCCTTCCGGTGTGGACACTGTGAAGCATAGTGCCCAAAGTCATGACACTGAAAACATCTGATCTTATTAAGATCCTTCCTCCGCCTCGGCTCTGGAGATGCTTCTCTCTCGGGAGAAGCCCTTCCCCCAGGAGAACCTCTTCTTCCCTTCCTAGTGCGGGCTGCAAGGGCCTGGTTCTCATCACTACTACTCTTCACCATACCATCCATAATATCCCTAGACACCAACCGGATCTCCTCGTGGATACAATCAGTCCACAGTCTATCAAAGTCTAGTAACTTGTCTAGTGTACAAATCCCCTCCACAAATGGTTCCCAAAACCTGGTAAGACCTCTCAACACCACAATTACCAACTTAGCATCCTCCACCTTATCACTGATGGCCACAAGCTTATCTCGGATTTGTGCAATCTTCATAAGATAGTTCACAACCATGTCCTCACTAGACCTCCTGACAACTTGAAGTTGATGCTTCAAATGCAACTTCTTGCATGTATTCCCAATCTAGTATAGACCTATTGAAGCATCATACATCTCCTTGGCAGATGTCTTCTCAGCAATGTGAGGAATCAAATGATCCTTCATGGACTCTAGCAACACCCGCTTGGCCTTCACTTCCCTCTTCTTGTGGAATGCCAAATCTACTAGATCATTCGGGCTAGGAACCACATCCTCAACATATTTTTTGAGGTCATTCTCCTCCAACAAGAGAAGAACCCTAGCCTTCTGAGCCCAAAAGTTTGTTGCCCCTTCCAACCTGTCCTCAAGTTTCAATGTGTTCACCATCTTGACCTGCCAAGAACAAAACAAGAAATCTACAACCAACTGTGGCAGCTATGTGCCTCAAAGATGATCCCCTTCTCTTCAAATCTCAAGCTCTGATACCATATCAATTTTCACATGCAACTTCTATGTGACTGATTTTTAGATATGAAAATTGCTTCCTAGTGATCTAACAGTAACCATAGTTTTAAAAACCGGAACCGGTCGAGGGTCCAACCTGAACCGGAACCAGTAATGAACCGGTCGAACCGTTTTTTTTAAAAATACATAAAATATTTATATTTTAACGAAAAAAATATATTTTTAAGATTTTAAATCATGTTTCCAAAGCATTAGAGACAATTAGAGACAACATATCCAAAGTATGCTCATGAATATATCAAAACGACACCAAGTGCAATACATATCTAGAGATCGGAACATAAATACATAATCAAAGAGGCTCTAAATGGCCTCTACAACATCAAATAACATACTAAGTTAGAGTCATTGATACTATATGTGGGAATGCCAATGACAAATACAAAATAGACATAGGGTAGATACTAGAACCGTAGATGGAAGAATCTCATAGCTCATGAGTCATGACTGTCGGTAGTCCTCCATATCATAATCATCAAGATTGGCATCACTACCACTGCTCTCTCCTCCATCCTCCTCCTCCTCCTCCTCCCCTATATCCAATGCAATCCGTGCATTTGTTGATGTGGACTCTGGAGGATGACCCCTCAAGAGGATCACCATCATCAAAAGTGACTGGCTCTAGCACTAGTTCATTAAAATCCAAGTTGGCTAATGCCAACTCAACACTGTTGTTCAAACCCATATCATCAGAAAACACATCCCACATCTTTGTCTTTCCCTTCAACCATTCTTCTCTCTGCTTGTATATAAGACGAAGGTTGGTGTGCACATACACTACTAAGTCACCTTACACGACGACAAAGAGAAGAGTTCAATAGAAGAGTTTATACTTGAGTGAAGGGTACATTTTTACTAGGGTCGTGACAAAAGAGTTCAACAATCAATGCCACCAATGTCGAGGTACATAAAGGGCTTAGTTCTCTTGATTAAATGTCAGTTTCATACCCTCATACATGATAGAAACCAGTGGAAACATTGCAATCTTGCCAATCTTGAAATCCTGAAAATTGTTAAGTCTGTTGAATTTTGAATGGGACCTAAAATTCTACTTTCTCCATATGAAGTCCAATGAGGTTGGAACCACTCTCAAACATCCTGAAACAATTAATGGTAATGTTAAAAATGTAAGTAAAAGGATGCAAATGAAAGATAAAAGAGAATGTCACTTTTACCATTAACTACTAGGGTGGGTGAAATGGAGGGGGTGGGGACCTCTTTAAATAGCATTAGTAAGGAAAAATAACCCTCAGTTGCACACCAAAACCCCTTACAACTCCAACTTGCATGAGAAAACATGAGCCAAGTACTTTTTTGTTACTTAGATTTTAGGTTTTAGGGGGTTTTAGGTTTTAGGGACAAACCAGTCGACCGGTCCGGTTCGGTTTATTGGCCGGTTTGAACCGGCCGACCACAAACCGGTCTAACCGGCCGGTTTCGGTTCTGGTTCACCGGTTTTTAAAACATTGACAATAACACCCTAGTTGTTATCACTAAACAATTTTACACTGAAAATTATTGACCAAAATTTATATGCAACGGAAACAAAAAATCAGAGATTGAATCATCAACATACAAGAGACACAAATTTTATGTTTTGTAAATCTTGTCAAATTCAAAAATCTAAGGGCAAAACCAGCCCTCCTAGCCAATACAATTTCACCAAGAAATCGAGGACAACCTTGTCCTTCAACAACAGAAAACTGAGGACAAACTTGTCCTCTAAACAAGCAGAAAAATCAGCACATGCCAAACCTCAACAAACCTTCCAGAAATCTGCTTACACACAATCTGCTCAGTTGCTGCCACCTGTAGCCTTGCTAACATCAATCGTACAACTGTTGACGTCAGTAGTACGAACTTGTTGTACCTACCTGAAGTTCGCACGTGCGGCCTGCAGAAACCCTCACACGTACGAGTTGTCCCTTTATTGTTGTACGGCAGTTACACGTGCGGCTTGTATGAACTGGTCCATACCACACGTGTGGCCTGTCCATATTGTTTTCCCCACACGTGTGAGTTGTCCAATCTACTCACACCTACGGCCTTTCTCTCTCTCCTTGTATAGCTGCTTCTCCTCCTCCTCTCACACGTGTGCCCTCACACATGTGGCTTCTCTTGGATGGGAAAATCAAAAGCCTTCCCTGGCTAAACCAGACACAAAAAACACCAAGAACACTAGGCCAGATTGCCTCACAATTGAAGATTTTCCCTTGCTGAAATTTCCAAGCTCCTAGAATAAGTTCACTTTCACTTATCCTAACTCCATCTTGCACAATGTCACAATGACTTCTCTCCTTTATATACAAGTCTAATGAGTGAGTTTAGGAGCCCTTCCTAAACTCAACAACTAATTAGAATATTTTATTCTCCTTTTGTGGGTGTGGAACCCCATCACAAAAGACCACAAAGCCCATCAACTTGCCCATGAGGTCTTGGCCTCATTCCGGGTCGATTTCACTGAAACGAAATGCTAATCTGGTGCCAACGAAGATTCCCACATGCCTAACACCTTGGCCTCTTATGGGAATACGTCAGTTTGACCATGTGTGTGTGCATATATATAGATAGATAGATAGACAGGTAGATATTGGCATTCCAATTTCTGGAGCTTAACTTGGCAGTCCAATCGACACCCATCAACTGAAGGCTCTAACAATCTTGCTCTTCCATCTTTACAATCAGCGTTCGATGGTAGCTGAGAAAATGCTTTTCAAGGGGTTTGTATTTGCAATCAGATGAACATTGGTCTTCTCCTACTTAAAACAAATACAATTTGGGATTTATAATTTATTTGCAAGATTTTAGAATAATATTATTTTCATGTTCAGAAGGAGGATTGGGGGTGTTTGCATATATCGGGCAACAAGACCAACAGCAAAGGAAAGATCGGGACGGATATGAGTCAAGTATAAGAGGCTACCAACTAACTGACGGTACAAGGTGGCATCAACTTCAGGAGAAGTACAGGTGGTAGAAAGCTTGACTCCGGACTGGAAGGGAGAAGGGGTTGGTTTACAATCGTCCATGTGAAAGCGACGAAGAAGGTCACAAGCATACTTAGACTGGGAAAGAAAAATTCCTGCATTGGTTTGCAAAACTTGGAGGCCAAGGAAATAGTGCAAAAAGCCTAAGTCTGTCATTTCAAATTTCTTCTTAAGGCAGGTTTTCACATGGACGATTGTAAACCAACCCCTTCTCCCTTCCAGTCTGAAGTCAAGCTTTCTGCCACTTGTACTTATCCTGAGGTTGATGCCACCCTGTACCGTCAGTTAGTTGGTAGCCTCTTATACTTGACTCATACCCGTCCTGATCTTTCCTTTGTTATTGGTCTTGTTGCCCGATATATGCAAATACCCCCAATCCTCCTTCCGAACATGGTATCTCACAATCGATCATCGGCAAATGACCCTCCATGCTCTTTAAATAGAGATCATGGACCAATCGGGTGTTAATCCACGGATCAATGGTCGTTAAGATCGAGGAGAGTATGAACCGTCTGATCACTCTATGTCGGGAACATATCGTGACCGTTGGATTTCCTAACTACAAATGCATACTAATGAATACTAAAGAAACACACTTTTATCTAATGACACAATAGACCAAGTAGATCTTACTAACTCCTAAGTGTCTAAATATCTTAACATCCTATCCCAATTTAAAACCGCATAACTTTTCAAGCTCTTTCCATCCAGATCATCAGTTTCAGTTTTTAAATCCACATTATCTGCATATTTAATATGGCTTCTACAAGTATTGTCTTGCTTACCAGCAACAACTACTTCCAATGGAAATCTCATATGGAAGATTTATTAAGAAGTAAAGGCTTGTACCGGATTACCTTGGGACACGATTGAATCTGTGTTTGGTAAACTCAATATTTGTCGAACATTTCGTTCCCATAATAAAATCAAATTTATTTCACTTACAAAAAAGATCAGCATTGATCTTCTCCTACTTGCAATAAAACAATTTGGGAATCCTAATTTATTCGCAAACTTTTAGAATAATATCATTTGCATTGCCATAATAAAATCAAATTTATTGCACTTTACAAAAAAGAAGCAAGCCTTACCATTGACCAATTTTTCAGCTTGAACAAAACTTATTTAAATATGTTGTCCCATATTTGTGCAAGTTCACTTAAAAGGAACGCTAAGCAGGAATGAGTATGTAAAGGGATATTAAAATCTTATCTGTGAACACCACTTATTTGCAATATTTTAGATTTAAATCATTTTCGTTCCCATAATAAAATCAAATTTATTTCAATTACGAAAAAGATTGACACTGATCTTCTCCTACTCACCACAAAACAATTTGGGAATCATAATTTATTTGCAAAATTTTAGAATAATATCATTTTCATTCCCATAATAAAATCAAATTTATTGCACTTAACGAAACAGAAGCAGGCCTTACCATTGACCAATTTTTCAGCTTGAGCAAAACTTATTTAAATAGGTTGTCCCACATTTGTGCAAGTTCACTTAAAAGGAACACTAAGCAGGAATGAGTATGTAAAGGAATATTAAAAATTTTATCTGTGCATACCCCTGCCATCTCGATTTCGATGACAACCACCATAAGAATCAACTGGGACATTGAGCTTCTGAAGCTGCTCAAGTGCCTGTAGACGGAAGTTATGAGCTCCACAATTGGAAATGAAAGCAGCTGCAAGGGCCTTTTCAGTCTTTGGCTGAAGCGATGCCATAATATCATATTCTGCCCACGAAAAATAACCTACAGGGACGTCTGATGAGAGACTGGTTGTCATTATAACATTGTACCCTTTCCTGCAAAAAGAACATATAAGAAGTTCAAGATGTGCTGATCCTATAGATTTTGATGGAATGAAAGTCAAGTTTAGTATGACCTGCCAGTCCAAAATTATTGTTTAGGTAGAAATATTACACACCCTCGACAATTATTTTTACATGACAATATTATATTTGTGAGTCTGTGACAATAGGAAACAAAGCAACCATGTAAACTAATTGTTTATGTTGTATATGTGAGCATCAAAACATATGCCAAAAACCGTAGAACAAACTTGAATGGCATCTCAGAGCTATGTAGCTACTTGGATACTTTTGATTAAATCAATATCATGTAGGGCAGCAACTTCAAAGAAGACCAAAGCTGTCATTCTACAAAAAAGGCATCATTACAACAGATAGCACAAATGCAGTAAAAGCCCCATTGCAAATGGGCCACAGAAAAGGAAAGTTACAATGGATGTTCTAATTTTATTCTAAGTAGACCCCATTTGCATCATATGTCTGCAGTGCACCTTGGTAGAATCCTATGGGCAGGGACAGAATTTGCAAAAGGATATAGTTTGGTTGCCATGGACAGTCTAGTTGCCGCAGAACAGACACCAGTTGCAAGGGCAAGCTTCACCAAACATATACAACCAGAGATTTTCAGTTACTGCCACTTGATTGCAGCAGCAAACAAGGAGCTAATAAATATAGGTGTTAGTTTTTACCTATGTGTAGCTCAGACTGTGCTCCAGCTATGGCACCTTCCTCCACCAGAGTAGACAGCAGCAGCAGTGCACTCTCCTTCAGCAGTTCTGTACAGCAGTAACGGAGGATGCAGGGGCATTTATGGAGGAGAGAGAGATAGAGGGCACATGTATGTGCCATCCTTAGTTCAGTTCCAGTTTAAATGTTTTTTTCATATTTAACAGTTCAGTTCTATTTCTGAGTTTTGTTTTAGTTAGTAGTTGCATACACAGTTAGTTAAAAAGCACAGTTGCCTAGTTAAACTAGGCGCTCATGCATGTGGATTCTCAGTCTTAGTTAGGGCACAGATCTCTAGGAGGATGCATGCTTGCATACCGCAGTTCAACTCTAGTAGAGGCGCACTTCACTTGGCTCATCTATCCATGCAAGGAAGGTGCATTAGGATTACGGATTGATACTTTCAGTTGGCCTGCTGTTGTGCCTGTATCCAAATTCATTCTACTTTACTTCTTCCTAGTCTATAAAGGAGAAGCAGGGCGCACCACTGTGGTGTTTCAAGAGTGAGTTTTTGAGCTATAGCATTGTTTAGTTTACTCATTTCAGATTTAATATAAAAACATTGATGCTGTTTTGAGAGTTAAGATTTCCGTGTTTGCTGTTTGTATTAACAGAGGTAGGTGTTGTAGGTTAAAAATACTCTATAGCTGTTATTTTGATTGTTGTTTTCAGTTATAGCTATTTATGATTTTAGGTTAAATTCCTGAGTGCAGAATTTGCTTACCATGGTCTAATTTTTGACATGGTATCAAAGCATGTTTGCCGAAACCTTCAAGGAATCCGTGTAAGGATAGTAGGGCTTCTACCCGGGATAGGGAGTTGTCGGAAGGTTTCAGGGGTGGGATGCCCAAGATCCGTGCTTGAAAAAAGCATTGTGTACCTGTGATAGGTTGTGTTTAGGTTGCTGATCTGTTTTGTCTAAGCAATGTGTTCCAATAGTAGTGGTATGACTACATTCAGTCTCATATACAAAGACACATTGCAAGGTCCCTCCAACTTCACTCAATGTAAGTGTTGGGTACAAATGTTGTTGGAGGAGCATGATCATTGGGATTCCATGGAGACCAGGGTTGTAGAGCCTACAGATCCCATGCAGTTGGCAGAATATAAAAAAAGATGGCCAAGATATGTGAGTCATCCTCAACTCTGTGAAGGATCACTTGATCTCTCGCATCGCCCGGAAGACTAGGGATAAGGAAATGTTTGATGCTCTATATCAGAGTGAGAACATCAATCAGAATATGCTTTTGAGGAATAAGCTTAGAGCCACATGGATGAGCAAGACAAATACCATAGCCACTTACTTGATGAAGATTACCGAATTTCGTGATCAGCGTTCAGCGGTTGGAGAAGAGGTTAAGAGTGAAGAGTTAGTACCCATAGCATTGAATGGGTTTTCATCTTCTTGACAGCATTTTGTTCGGGGTGTTTGTGTCCAAGAAAAGCTTCCCACCTTTGAGAAGCTATGGGATGAAATCATCCATGAGGAGATGAGACTAGAGAATGTTGTAGTCTTGTAGATATAGAGGAGGAAGATCAGAATCTAGACCTCATTGGCAAGATGAAGAAGGGCAATAAGAAAGGCGGAAGGAAAAAAGATCCAAGTTCCTCTAATTAGGGTAATAAGGACTTGATCCACATCAAGTGTTTCAAGTATCAAAGGTTTAGCCACTGTGTTTCTTTGTGTCCTAAGAAGGGGAAGGGTACGCAACAGCAATAGCAAGGAGAGCATAAGCATCCACGAGAGTGGATGAGCTTTCATCCAAGATGGAGACACATTTCTCCATGGTGTTATGCCTTTCATCCTGTTAGAATAATAGGTGTGCTCGTTTCTCCATAGACAATATAGCAATATTGTCAACCAACCATAGGCCGAAGCCACCCCCGAGCACCTTAACCTTGACAGATAGAATAATTCCGAAAGCAAACCCTAGAACCAATAGCCAACCAAGGTAGCGTACTTCTCTCCAAAACTAGCGTACCAAGCAGAGAGTCCAAACCATAACCAAAGACCAAGTCACCACTGCAGCAGCTACAGCTCTCCTCCAGTCATGCGCACCACTTGTCCTTATGCAGTTGTGAGAGTAAGTGTGCCAAATGAACTCTAGCGCCCTCTTATTTATAGTCCTCCAAGTGACCTAACTGGGCCGACTTCTACTTCTGGAGGATAATAATTCAATATTAATTATTCTCTTGAGCTGACTTGTCTTCTAGGGTTATTATCCTACGTTTTAGGGTTTCTCTTGCTTCCCGGAATATTCTAGTCTCGTCAAAGGTCACATGTAGAGGTTAATACCTCCCGCAGCTACCATAATATCAACACTCCCTCCTAGCTAGGGAGGTATTAAAGGCAATGGTCTTGAGCACAAACAGACCATTCAATTGGTAGCATCATCATAGCCACAAAGGCTATCTCATGATCAAATCACGAGCACCATCACCATTATCAGTGTCATCTAATAGCATCAACAGCATCATCTCTTGAGGCCATACTCCATCTGAGAAATCGGGCATAATGCTAAATAAGTCATTCACTCAACAAAGTGATACAAAGACCATTCTTCTACTCCAGACATACGTCCTAGAAGAATAGTTGTCCCAACATATGTTGAAAGCCCCACAATGGGCTACAAGGATCATTCTTCTAATCTGTCCTAGAAGAATGTCAGTCTTCCCAGATGTTGAAAGCCACCCTATGGCTATAGAGACCATTCCTACAGGAATGTCAATCTCGGACTATTTTCTAATCGGGTCATATGTACCATAGAGATCAATCTCTACCCATCTGCCTTAGAAAATATCGGTCCCGTATCAACCACCCTAATCGAGACGTCATGTCCTTAGGAGGAGGACTATTCAACCTGATCGGGCCAATAACTGTGCCTCAAGAAAATATCGGTCCTAAACCATTTTCCTAATCGGGTCACAATCTATGCCTTAAGAAAAATACCAGTCCATGATACGTCAGCAATCTTTCAACCTGGACCATTCTCCACAGGGAGAATGGTCCACCAGCAATTCGTTCTGCCAGGACCATTCTTTGCCTGGAGAATGTCTGTCCACCAGCACACTGACTATCCATCTAGTTGGCAATCATCTCCAACACTAGTGGTAGTCTCCATGGCAATCAGATAGTAGCATACAGCTGTTATAATGCCATCCAATAGAACACAACTGTGTTTATCCATAGTTGTACACAACTACTGCCCAGTGGTACACAATCACTCCTAGTAGCACACGGATACTAACCAATGACACAAGTCACTACCAGTGGATCACATCCACCATAGTAGCATACAACTACTGTCCAAAGAAACACAGTCTCTACAACAATCATATCATCTGATATCAATCTGCATAAACAATATCATGATACAAACCGAATCATCTGGGCCATTCTTCCACTCACGTCTGTGAGATCTGGAAGAGCATCTGCCCTAGAAAAGTTAAACATCATCCATGGGCTTTCTGAACTATTCTTCCCAAGCATAAAAGAATAATTGTTTGTGGACCATTCAACCTAACTGGGCCATTCTTCCAACACGATTCACAGTGCAACCTAGAGAGAATGAGTCAGCCCTAGGGAATGATTGTCCCTGATTGTTGAACCTGGACCATTCAACCCAATTGGGCCATTCTTCTGACACGATTCACCGTGCAACCTGGAGAGAATGAGTCTACCCTAGGGAATGACTGTCCGGACCATTTCCTATGGAAATGATTGTCCTGCACCAACCTCCTACATCGGACCATTCTTCGAAACTGCTCACAACTGTGAACTTCGAAAGAATGACTGCCCAAAGAGGCGGACCATTCTGCTTTACCACTACTCAAAGTGACTGCCAAGGAAAATGACTGTCCTAGACCATTCCCCCACACTGGCCACAAGGGGAATCGTTGTCTATGGTACATCAGCAATCTATCAGACCATGATTGTCCGTTCTGGACCATTTTTCGAACTGAAAAATGATTGTCCATCAGAAATCTTGGACCACTTTCCGAACTGGAAAGTGACTACCCAACCTGGACCATTTTCCAAACTGGAAAATGACTGTCCATATATCAATAACATATCAATGCTCCCTCCCAACCTGGGGAGTAAGCACTTCCCTTTCCAATAAGGAAGTCATCTCCACAAGTCCCAGCTTGTTCCTTAAGTAGGCAAACTTTTCACAGAGACTTTACCAAAATATTTGTTATCTGCTCATCAGTGGAGATATACTGGAGAACCACTTCTCCCCTTTGGACTTTATCACGGAGAAAATAGTACTTGATCTCAATGTGCTTCGACTTGTAGTGGAACACTGGGTTCTCTGAGAGCTTCACACGGCTTTGGTTATCACAATATATCACGGTCGAATTCAGCACCTTATCAAACAGTCCAGAAACGAGCTTACAGAGCCACACTGCTTCCGTACAAGCATCACAAGCTACAATATACCCTGTTTCTGCAGTGCTGAGTGCAATAGACTTTTGTTTCCTGTTAGCCCATGATATCGTGGCAAAGCTCAAACTGAAACATATCCAAGAAGCACTTTTTTTGTTATCTGCACTCCTTGCCCAATCTGAATCGATAAATCCATGCAGTTGTATATCATAACTCAAACGTCCCACGAAGATATTTCAAGGCATTCTTTGCAATTATTCAATTCTCATGGCTAGGTTCCACCTGGAACTGGCTCAACATGTTACAGCAAAGCAAATGTCAGGCCTAGTATTCATCAAATACATGAAGGAGCCAATCAATTACCGGAACAGGGACGAGTCTACTGGATCAGAGTCTCTACACTTCTTCAAATTTGTCATCATGAGAGTTTGCCATGGATTTGCAATCCATAATCCCTGACTTTTGAAGAACCATTTTGATACACTTCCTCTGTCATAGGAAGCTTCCACCATGCTTATGATGTACATGAGAGGCTCTGCACCAAGTTGCTTGAATTCATACAAGGTCTTCTTCCATCTGCATACATGGGTCTCTTTCTCAAAACCTTGAGGTTGTTCTACATATGCTTCTTCCTCAATTGCTCTATTGAGAAGAAAAGTCTTTCCAATCCATGGATACTGCAAGAGATATAGTGGCTCAGATAGAGGTATATATGGTTTACTGGAACAAGCTATCATCATAGTCTTCTCCCTCCTTCTGGGAGAACCCTCTAGCCCTAAATCTCGCCTTGTATCTATCAAAGCTTCCATTTATAAGTCTTCACGGATTCTTCAATGGATCATATCATTGGGGATTACATCCCTCCTAATCCCGACTTCATGCCTGAATGAGCAATATCTAGAACTTCCTTGTTTTTATCCTGAGACTGCATGTTTCTAGAATTCTACAATCAATTCCCTCTATCTGAGAGAGTCCATGCTTCCATCTGTTGTATCTCTCTTTTCTTTCTGTAACGTGTCACAAGCCTGTTTTGTTTTCCTTTTGATTACTGACTTCCTCTGAGTCTGATTCCCTCTGAGTCTGACTCCCTCTCAGTCTTTCAAGTTTGTTTCTATCTGTTCCGATTGCTACCCATCTGGCAGTTGTTGCAAGCATTGTGCCATCCTTATAAACTTCTTCTGTGACAGCTTCCACAAAGATTGTTCATCAAAGGTTTGTCAACATATTTCACAAGGATGCCTTCCCGGAACAAGACAAGATGCAAAAGAAAGATCCAAGATAATATGTTTATGATAGGAAATCGAAACAAGAATAAGGACAAGAATAGAGACAATTGCTACAAGCCTGGAAAGGCATCTTCATGATAGCCTTCATGAGATAACCTGTCTGAGACAACAAGAACAATAGTGTTTTCGATACAACATTTTTCATAGTTTCTTGGTAGCAATACTAAGATGATCTTGTCTGAGAACAAGAACAAGAAATATCTCCTAGAGGAGGTGTAAGTTCATATTTGCAAATAAGTACACTGAGGAGTATAAGCTAATAAGTACTACTCACTTAAGTGACAATAATAAAGATGTCAAACTTGATATGCAAACCTGAGTCTTGCTATTGTTCCACTTGGATTGCTTTTCTTCTGAGACAAGTATCCTTTCCGACCTATCCCTTATATTTAAAAACAATATGCTTTCTTGACAGAAAACTGAGTWAGAGAATACGATCTCAACCTTATAAGATCTTGACTAAAGTCAGCTTATAACTTTGATTAGAAGTTCATAACAGCGAGAGATATATCAAGTCAAACCTGGAGAGTGTGTTGATCTTTTGAATGCACTGAATCCAAGATCACTGCTTTGGACAAGATCCCTTGTGCATTCCTTGCAAACACACTCATGCTAATGATACAAATTAAAAGAACATGTATAGGTACATACCTTTGTTACCCAACTGTTACAGTAAACCTTAGAATGACTTTGTTGGACCAAAGGTTTAGCTGCTAGAGAATTGGTAAACCTCATAATG
>ML779819.1:277021-312050 GCA_009831015.1 Picea engelmannii
TACTCCAAAACCCTAGAGCATAGAATGACAATGAAATGGAATGAAATGACTAGAGAGAGAGAGAGAGTTGTAAATCAAGTAGCATAACAATAGCTCAAGATATGGTGAGTTGGGGAGGATAAAAGAGATCTATTTATACTTGGGGAGGCAAACCTACCTCTCTTGGATATAAGCCAAGTGTCCACCACCAAGCAATAGAGTAGATCTCTAGGCTAGGGCGCACCTCCTAGGGTTTAAACAATAGATCTAGGGTGTAGAAAAATAGAAAAATCAGTTAGATTGATCCAATGCATTGTAGGAGGCATGGGATTCGTGCCAAGGTAAGTGAAGAGACTCAAATAATTTTTAAATAATTATTTGTGGAAGTTCTAGATGAGGGAGGGCGCACTTCTCTTGGAGGGCACACCATTTGGGATGAGGAGAAGGTGATGAGAGGTGAGAGATGAGTGTAGGGTGTTGGGATTACACAAGACTCCATAGGAAAGGTGTGGGATCCGTGCTAGGTGAGAGGAAGAGTCTCAAGCAATAAAAAAAACGGAACTTTTATTGGAGAGACAAAAAGGAGGGCGTAACTCTCTTGGAGAGCGCTCCCCAAGGTCAAAAATCCACCCAAATGTTAGTATGGGTGATGTGGAGTGAAAGGGATCACCTCTAGGGGTGAAGACAAGGCTAAATGAAGTGAAAGTTTAAGAGAGGGGGCCACACTCAAGTCACAATTAAATTAAAAAGGAAAAACGTCAATCCCCCTAGGGGGGCGCAACTTTTGAGTGTGGAGGTGGCAAAAGGGGTTAATCAAGGTTGAAAAAGGTTGGGAGGCTAAGGTTATGCTTAGGGAGGCTCTCTCTAACCTTTATTCCACCATTTCACATCATCTAACTCATTATTACAAATTTTACATTTTGCCATGTTTGGACTTTAGCAATTAAAATTGTTGTTTTAGACTGACTGACACTCCGGGTGGACTAACCCATGGCTAAAGTTGTCCGACTGAGCTGAAACTTGGTCCATGGATGTAGGGGGTGCTATTCCATTTCTTTTGAGCACAAATACCCCTATCAAAAGTCCAAGGACCCAGTTTTTACAATTATTACTCAAAAATAATTAATTAATTAAATAATTAAACCTCCAAACTTAGGGAAATTTAATTAAAAATCAATTAATTAAAAAAAACTAACCTAGACTCGACGAAATTCCGCAAAACTTTCTATGATGTCTTGCATGGTCATTTACAATGAATTCCCTATATAGTTACCAAAACGCAAGCCCACTAGAACGGCGTTCACCACTTTGGAGGACTTATTGCAAGTGTGAGGGAAAAACTCAAGGGAAATCAGTAAGCCTGAAAAGCCCAACTGATGACCTGAGGATAAAAAACCCCCGATGAAAGGAACTCTCCCAGTGAACCGATCCCAAGGTAACTGACCTAGACATGACTCATGCAAACCTATTACATTATTAACCCACGCAGGGGTGCGGAAATTCCAAATACAAAAATAAGTGTTGGGCCAAACACTGCCCTGTAGAACCAAAGGTCTTCGACAACATGGGCATCTGACAATGCATCTCTTCATGGCACATGAGTTGACCACCGGTGCTAAATGGGCGGTCAACAAGGCCTAAGCACATTGTTTTAATGAAGAATGCTTCCAGGACAATGTTGTCGTTGTTTGGGAGGGCATGGAATCGACTAGATGCATGGCTCTAAAAATCTGTTTCATTAAAATTAATGTTGAGAAGACTTATGATTGAGTTGAATGTCATTTCATCCTAGCGATGCTTAAACCCTTAAGGTTTGGCCATTTCTTCCTTTGAGCAATGGAAACCTTTTTTGCAAATGTGCATGACTATCACTCTATTAACCAGGTTAAGTTAGAGGAAACTGGCTTGTTTAGATCTAGGCAACGCTACCTGTTAACGCCAATGTTGCATGTCATGGTTGTAGAGAATTAGGGTTATTTGCTTCACTACAGTGTTTCAAAGGTCTTTTTGAAGGCATCCCCCTTCCTAAGCAAGATGTTGGATAGATAATTAATGGCCACTTCATAGACAACTCTTTTCTGACCATTCTAAAAGAAAAGGATCATGTGGATAACACAATGGAATGCCTCCAGATGTTCAATGTTGCTTTGGGATATAACTTACAAGTGGCTAGACTCGGCGTTGTCGATTGTACCAGGAGGATCTCCCAGAGTTGTTGGCCAACATGTGTTGGCCTCAGTTGCAACATGATTAGGGCTTTAAATGTAAAGCATTCCCTTTGCGTTTAAGGCTTTTCCAAAAGCATTGTGGGAGGTGGTTCTTCAAAGGATTGCCAAAAAGGTGGACAAGTGGATTACTAAGCAAATGAGGCAAGCAACTTAGTTTTAAATATGTTTTAAGCTCTTCATTGCCACACATGTCTATTATTCAGCATGTTGGGTTTCTTCTGCTATAGCTTTTCAAAGGCTTGAGAAGCTCCCTCAAGACTTTCTATGGGTCCACATTAAGGAAAAAGGATTACTAGATCCTTTGTTTCAACCTTAAGGACTAGGGAGGGATGGGTATAATTGGCTCCTTCCAACAAGGTCTAGCCTTGTGTGCAAAGTTGGAAAATTGAAAAGTATCGTTGCAAAACCACATTTCTTGGGGTTCTTCGTTGGGCAAAAGAAGTTGGAGCAATGTGAACCCGAAAATCCTTCTTACATTGGTCTAAGTGAAAATAAAAGGTTGGTTGTGGTACAAAATGTATGGAAAGCTTGGGAGGCCATAAAACCTCAGCTAACTTGGAAAGGCAATTCAGTTGAGGATTAGCTTGTCTTTCAAGGAGCATTGCATTTGGTAGTCACCTCTTCTTCAATTTAATGATAAACCACTTGGTTTTCATCCAAGCACCTTTTTAAGCGAGGTATTGTCAAGACTAGGGATCTCTTTGACATTTAGACTCAAGACTAGAAGCTTTGTCTTACCTTGAAGGTGGAACTCAATTGAGCCAACACAGGTAGGATAATTATTCAATGGATAAAAGAGTTTAATATAGAGGATTTGTTTCTTAAACTTGGGTTGCAAGCCCCAATTGCCTAGTAGCAGGACTAGAGGTGGAATTGTTCCAAAGGTTTTAAAAGGTATTAACTGTTGAGAAATATAGCTCAGACGGGAACTTCCACAAAGGTTTAGTGTGAACGTGTTGGAAGTTGTTCGAGTTATTTTCAAAAAGGAATTCTATTTTATAATTCACTTTAGTAAAAAAGTGAAAGTGTTAGTTTTAGTTTTTAAGTCTGATAAAGTGTTTTCATGCATTTATGATTTAGACTAGGAATTAATCTCAACCGTAGATCTCACTAAGAGATTAGGGTTTCAACTAAAAGTACAAAGACGGGTCAAGATAGAGGGTTTATACACGGTTGAGCAATTGAGCAACTGAGCAATTGAGCAATTGAGCAAGTTGAGCAACCAAGTGTGTGTGTGTGTGAGAGAGAGAGAGAGAGCAGGGCAATTCAAGAAAGAGGCAATTGTACATGAGTAGGTTCGTACAAGCCATACAGGCAGAGTTGTACAATCGTACGGATCCGTATGGATGGATCCATACAAACATATCCATACAGTTGTATGACCAAGCCGTACAAGTCGTACAACAATTTTTTGTCGTTTTTTGTTTTTTCCAACAGTCTGTACATCTCAAGCATGCCATACAACTCAGTTTCAAAGTGTTTTGTTGACTGTGCAACTATTGGTTTTTAGCAAGCTATGGAGGTTTCCTTGTAAGTTTTTCAA
This sequence comes from Picea engelmannii, assembly GCA_009831015.1. Lineage (NCBI taxonomy): Eukaryota > Viridiplantae > Streptophyta > Pinopsida > Pinales > Pinaceae > Picea > Picea engelmannii. The sequence continues at coordinate 280,772 of ML779819.1, forward strand.
AGGACTGAAATGTTGATTTGAGGGAGAAATTACATGTGTATGTGGAATTGTTTTATGCTTCTACTATTTGATTTCCAACAATTGTGTGATTGATGCTATGGTCTAAAATTTAATTTTTGCGTTAATTAAATTCAGCAATTTACTTGTTTAATTGAGATCATAAGGACATCAGTGATCTAGGGTTCGAATTTTTGCATGGTATTAGAGCTAACTTCTTTGATTGAGATTCTCAAGGATTTGTAGTGGTAAATCAACTATCGGAAAGGACCAACAATTAGAGGGTTTCAAAGTTTTCTTTTCAAGTTTGGGAGTTTATGTAGTTGATCTCGGAGATGGCATCAACTAGCCTCAAGTTTGAGGACAGATTGGACGGCGCCTCAAATTTCTTATTATGGAAGGTGAGGGTTACACTCTTACTAGATGAGAATGATCTTTGGGACATTATCAAGGACATTGTGCCTTCACCTACAAATCCACAAGCAGTTGGCAGCTCACAAGAAGAGGGAAGTGAAGGCCAAGCGAATGATCTTAGATACCATAAAGGATGATTTGATCCCTCATATATCCGAGAAGAAGATAACGAAGGAGATGTTCAAGGCCCTAGTAAGTCTCTACTATGGGAACATAAACAGGAAGATGATCTTGCAGAACAAACTCAAATCCATAGAGATGACCAGATCAGACTCAATCATCCGTTACCTTATGAAGGTTACATAGGTTCGTGATCAGCTTGCAATAGTTGGGGAGAAGGTTGCAGATGAAGTGCTAGTGAACATGGCACTAAATGGATTCCCAGTTTCATGGGAACCATTTGTCAAAGGTATTTGTGCTAGAGAGAACCTTCCTAACTTTGAGGTTGTGGAATCACTGTATCTAGGAGGAGACTCAGATTGAGTCAAAGGCCGGCAAGAAGGGTGGTGATGAGAACCTAGCTCCATTTGGTCAATCAAATAAGGGAAGAGGTAAAGAACCCAGCGAAGGTAAGGGAAAGAGTGAGGAGTCAACCTCATAGCTAAGAAAGAAAGACTTGAGTAAAATCAAGTGCATCATTTGTCATAAGCACGATCATTATGCATCACAGTGTCCAGAGAAGAAGAAGGGTAAAGGGAAGTAACAACAAAATTAGGTAGTAGGCTCTACAAAAACTTAGATGAACAAGTTTGTTGCCAAGTTCAAGAAGGATTTCTCGTTGGTATCTTTCCTTTCTACCAGCACAATTCCAAGGGATGCATGGTATGTGGGCAGTGGGGCATCTCAACATATGACATCAACTCGGCAGTTATTTTCTAGTCTAAAGAAGGAGGACTCAAGAGTATAGGTTGAGCTCGGTGATGATGCTAAGTACCAGTAGCAGGAGTCGGTACTATTCCTTTCTCACTCAAGTTGGGCAATTCTTTAGATTTTGATGATGTCTTGTTTGTACCAGGTCTAAGGAAGAACTTGCTTTCAGTTTCGATTATGGAGGATAAGCAGTCTCTTCAGTTAAGTACAAGCATATAATCCTATAAATCCTTCATTATAACATGGGACATGTAGACGGATCTGCAGATGTTTTCGCTAATAGCAAATTAAAGGACTAGGTCCAATGGAGCCATTTAACTCCATACAAGAAATCCAAGAATCCCAATTGAGAACATTGCGTAGACCATTCCAAGGTATTTGAAGACAGGTTTTCCTAAGAATGTTGATACTACGCACCTAACAATACCAAATGCTGGGATAATAAGAATGTATACCTCAAGGTGACCGAAGAACCAGAATGCAGTGTAGCCCCAATAAAAAATAGTACAGAGCTACGGATCTAATCTACTCGTATAAACAAGCATGCCATGAGATCTCTGAGCATATTGTCGCTTCACTTTACTAAGTTAGCCTTGCGCAATTAAAACTTTTCTAAGTATGTCAGGCAATAAAGTTGAGCATAAAGGGATGTTTCACAACACCATGTTCTTTTCAATTATGGAGGATAAGGGCTTTGCAATGGAGTTCAAGAACCAGCAAGTCCTCATCAAACCAAAGGAATCTAGCCTAGATACAAAACAAGTAATAGGGGTTAGAGAAGGTAATTTATACAAGTTACAAGGTGAACCTGTTCAAGCCCTAGTGCATAACAGTGACAACTTGTGCGAGTTGTGGTACAAGAGGATGGGGCACCTGCATCACAGGGTGTTGCCTATTCTAAGGGAGATAGTCACAAGTCTTCCTAAGTTCAATATTGAGCAACACGGTGTATGGAGAGGGCCACTCTTATAAAATGAAGACCAAAAGTAGATCTATACTCTGATAGCCAAGAAAGAAAGTGTTGTCAAAGAATCTAAAGTGATACAAGGACTGCTAAGGGCCAAAACCCACAAAAGCCAGCCAAGAAGACAAGCCAATGGAAATTTTGTTTGACACCTAGAAAAACCAAAACGATTCTGAACTTGAAAATGTTCAACATTGCAAGTTTACCTAGTTTGATGGAGCACTGATATGTGCCAACCTCCACTTGCATATCCAAGTGCAAGCTAGTAAGGTGGAGCTCAAGCTCAGTGATCTTTGAAGGTTTTTGGAATACTAGGAGGTGGTTCCTTGCACTATGAGTTGAGTCCCTTTAGATGCTCCATGCACTATCAGTTAAATCCATCCAGTGACTCTGAACATCATAACAAGGAGCACCATAGTTGGCCACCTCCTCAAACCAATAATGACAAGTTTCCTTAGCTTGAGTTAGCCATATCCATGGAGAAGTGGCATGAGAAGCAATATAATGATGGATGAGACCCTACCCCACATGCTGACGAGCCAGCCAGTAGTGGTTGGGGCCCAATCCTGATGACAAAGATTACCACCTGACACAGGGATTGTACATGTGGTTGCATGATGTCTATCTTTACTTAGCCATCTAGCCTTTATATTTGCTTTTATGATGTTGATGTCAGTAGCTTTTTGGCTTGATCTATTTTTTTTTGTTGTTAAGCCCCTAATGCATGGACATTTACATTTTTTTGGTTTATCCCTTAAGGAAGTTTATCGACACTAGGATCTGTGCTCGTGGTAGCCGCTTTATGCAAGCCATTTTTTGTATAAAATGCCCTGTACAAGTCATTTTTATTGATAGTTAAAAGGAAGCATCTTGTTCAGACAAAAAGGGCCAAGAGAACATTCTTCCAGAAGTGTGAACAGCCCTTACGAATTTCAAAAAACAATGTAGTCAAAGCCCAATGGAGCATACAAACATTACAAGACTGCTAACCCTGGTCTAAATGACGACAAGTCCAAAAGACATATTAAGCATTGCCACAATGAGTGATATCTAAGGACATCAGGTCAATCACTGATTCACTAGCTTTTGTTTAGAGATGATTAGTAATTTCAACAAAAGCCAACCATGAGCCCTAATAGTTATTAGATGCCAAAGGTTGATCATGACGTAAAATAGTATTACCAATGTAGCTATGAATGTCCAACCACAAGGCCCAGGAACATTATGTCCATTCATATATACATAAATCAATTAAATCATAAGGGGTACCATTCATTCTATTCAGGTGGATTCATCATGCTATCATTGACCCTTTTTAGATTGTGGGACCAAGTTCCACAAGAAACAGACCAACTACGAGGGAAGCATCTAAGATGTAATATCCTGAATCCACAGATCTGGATATTAACTCTCTATTGACCCTGTCTGTCGCAAATCTGATACTCTTTGGGTGGTTGAATGGGTTATTTAGGTTTATGACTACGTTTAATAACTTGAATTTAACATGCGTGGTGATTTTTCATGTGGTTTCAAGTGGAACAACTTGTTTAAGATATATTGAATAGTCAAGAAATTACAATAATGACATGCATGTACAAAAATTCACACACAGACTGCATGCATGTAAAATTAACCAAACCAACCTTCAATTAGACCTTCAAATGACTAGATCTATACTGGAATACTAGTAAAAGCATGGAACAATACCTAGAACTAAGATGCGTCGCTAGATCATTGGCATGCAAGCCCGATCTGTGACATGCGTGGGTTTATTGTTGCATGCAGAGTTGGATCTACTATCGGAAGATGAATCTGATGCATGCACGAGCAAGACCCCTTCGATTCCGATGAGATCTATCCCAATGAAGTTGCCTTCTTCCCTAGAAGACTCACCCTGGATGGATTTGTTGTTGCTAGGCTCCTGGATCTCTCTGTCACTGCCGGAAGTAATCTATCCAATTGCTGGGAATGCCCTCACACTGGCTAACACTGAAAGAGTCGCCCAAGTAGATTCCACTGTCAAAATCCGATGGAACCTGTCTTGAATGGAGCACCCTGCCTCCCTCTCCAATGGGTCGGAAGGAATCTGGCTCGCTAGCCCTCTGGATGAGTAGATATGAGAATCTGTGATCTCTGCTCTGTCTGTCAAACACGCTGCAACTCCACTGACTGAATGTGATGCCCTGATGGCTAGAAGGCTCGGAAAAATGTGTTGGATGGCTCAAATGAAGTGCCTTCCCCTGATCTCAAATGGGTTCTGAGGGTTTAGGTTTGCTAGGCCTCCTCAAAAAGAGCGACCCACTATACCTCTGATGTCTCCTCTAGAACTCACGCTGGAATCTGAGTATTGGAGCTGGATCTCTGATCTCCACGCTCAATCTGACTGTAGATCTGTAATGAAAGCAATGGAAAACCTGTGTGGTCTCCCCGACTGGCTAGGGTGTGTCTCTCAACACCAAATCCAATCCCTCGGTGTCTTCCTCTTGGAATCCACAAGTATCCTCAAATTCCCCTGAATCTGGGTTTCTCCTTAGAGCTCTGATTTCAATTCTCAAATCATCAATAATGACCCATTAGGTCGCTTTTCCTCTCCTTATATCCACTGAAACCCTAATTCTTTGTTGACCTTTCACTTAAGCGCTTTTTCTAAGTTTTCTGATTTAATATTCACTTAAGCGTTTTTCCTAAGTTTTCTGATTTAATATTCACTTAAGCACTTAATTACCTTTTTCCACTTAGTCACTTAATGTCACTTTCAAATTATAACATTTCCCTAGTGAAATGACATCAAATGAACATTTTCCCCTGTTTCTTGCTGGCTATAGTCTAAAGGGAATGTTTAGACTACTAAGCCCTCCTCTCTGGAGTCCTCACTCAGAAAGGGACATTACATAAGAGGCCAACTGCTGTATTTAGAAAATCAAAAATGATGTGTTCTAAAAGTATATTTTAAGAAAAAATTCAAGGGAATGCATTGTGCACCACTACTTTTTCTTGCAGAAATTGTTTATAAAAATATTACAGCATGTTTTCACTGTTCATATTGCAATGGTGCTTGCATAAGTAGAACGATATCCACACAGTAATGTGGGATGAATTCGACTAACGTTGCAGTTACATCCGTAACTTGCAGGCTTTTATTGATTACTCCAGAGAGAAATTGGGCCTTCGTGTCCTCAGGTAGTAACAGGCTTGTAAGTAATGCCTTATGGTAGAATGGCTGTGTCTCTTAGTATTTGATTGCCTCACATTTTCTAAACAGTGTCTCAGTTTCATTGATTAAAACAAAAGCAACATCTTATGTCAGTCATCTGTTTATCTATTCAAACAACGGAATTTCAGAGTTGATAATTTAAGACAAAGCAGAGTAATCCTTCAAACACTTAAAGACAAAGCAACATCTTATGTCAGTCATCTGTTTATCTATTCAAACAACGGAATTTCAGAGTTGATAATTTAAGACCAAGCAGAGTAATCCTTCAAACACTTAAAGAAGGAATAGTTCCAGATCTTACCCACCCTCGTGCAACAGCTATATCATTCTCAGGATAGTAGTGTGATGATTCCATGGACCGTAGAACACTTGCAGTTTCAGCATCGCCGCGATACCCAAATCCAGCATCTGGTTTCCTTTCAGAAGTAAGTGAGCTTGTAAAGACACACCCCACAGAACATGTGCTCCAGTCCTGGATAACATTCAAACCTACATGGCTTAAAAAATAATGGACATGTTATTAGGTCAATTACTTCAAAGTGAGAATTAAGCAATTTCCCACTGCATGATAAGTTATGGATATTTTATCAGAGTAAACCACATGTTTCACAGAAATTTCTATTAAGTATACCACCTGTTTTACACATAATTCTGTTATGTAAGACTAAAATTGACTAAAATACGTGATCTTACCCTTCTCTTTAAGAGTGTTATTATCTACTTTATGTTTTTCACAGTTGGTCACTTCATAATCGGAATATAATCTATCTGAATAGTTTACGGTAACTTACTTGGAGTGAGAGGTATACTGTCTGTGAAAAACAGCCCTTGCTTACAATAGTATAGGGAATAAAGCATTGCAATCAACAACATTACCAAACTACAGATATCAAATCGAAAAGTGCTGAATGAAGTCGAAAATCATAACCCTGTTAACTTTGTCCACCATGGAATTAATTTCTTTCTCATACATGAATGATACCACCAGCTATGCGCAATCCATCAGTTTCCAGAACCAAGTTCCTTATCAGCCCAGTTTATCAAGTTTACGTTTCCTTCTACCATTAGTTGGAGGTTGTGCTTGTGAAAAAACTGATGCAAAGAGGGTAAAACCTGCACGACCCCAAAACAAACTGCATGCATAAAGGTGACATGTCTGGAGATTTCATTACCATGATAAGATGTGAAAACAAGTGGCCCTGAAACCAAGACATTGCCTGGTTTATAATGATCATTCAATCTCTTCCTACATCTGATTAATTCAAACTAAGGGCCAGTTTGCAGTCGGAAATCAATTGGGCTTAATTCTATTTCCAATAAACCCATAATCGCAGGTCTTTGGACTGAAATTTGTGCAGCAATTATGTTTAAGGCTAACATAAAATTTGCTAAATTGAGCTAAATTTTGCCAGATCGTGAAGTATCATAACCAAAGTACCTAAATTTATTTTGGCAGAAACTCCATTTTGGTGATTCATTCGGCGTATTGCTATGAGAATGAGAATTAATTAAACACAATAAGCTGTCAGAATTGACTACAAATGGAAATGGATCCTCATAAATATGCCATATCTGAGATTACGAGAAGTGCAACGGATTTCAACACTAATGGGTAGCAATGCCGGGCAAGTGGCCATGATTTTGAATTCCATGAAATCATTTCGTTTGAACACACGACATAGAGCCTAAGACTCCCATGATAGTGTAGTCATGCAACATCAGCATCAGGATACACTCTCAAGCATCCTCACCAGGTTTGAACTTTGGCCAGATTACGAACCTTTCTGACTGTCTGAATTGATCTGAGCCAGTGTTACCGTAACCAAACCAGTCGACCCCAATATCAAGAACTGGAGCAGAATCGGGAAAAACAAGTTGACCAACATATAAATAAAATACTTATATTTAGGAAAATCTTTATTTTCTTAAAAATAATAACATTAAAGACCAACCCTTGCATTAGAAAGGTTGATCGGAAAAAGGAATAGTCCCGTGAAAGAATGGATCGCGAACCAAGCAAAGTGAATTCGCTTCTTTAATAGGTTCGGTATTCTGCTTGAAACTGAAGAGGCCCAATTGGATCGTTTGGGGTCCTACAGAATTGTTCAATCAAACGAGTAAGAAATTCTATTAGCCCCTTACTGACCGATTGATAGGCAGATGTCCTTTGTCAACCGCGTTTCGACCATGGGCCTTCAATACGAGCTAGTGGGGCAAAATAAAGTGATTCAAAAAGATCGTCGTAGAATCACTTGGTTTCTTCAAGTCAGTTATGATCCAAGATCCTTGCTTAAATGGGAAATATGCTATTTTCCCATACTTCAAAAATCTGCCGGGGGAATTTCATGCCCAATCTGCTTGCCCGTCTCTCGATTTCGGGAGCAAAAGGTTGAAGATAATGAAATAATGAACCAAATGATTGTGACAAAAAGAATTTAATGGCTATAATTTTATAGGTTCCATATTCCTAACATTTTTCAAAATCCCAAACTTCTTTAAACATCCTAAGCCTACCGAACTTTTCAAACCTGGTAACTATGCTGTCAAAGCACATGTTCTTCGCTTTTCCTAAATTTGTAGGATTATATAGCATATCAGAGATCTAGAGCATGGCAATGAAGCACCGAAGATGATCAAAGGAGGCTGTTAACATAAAATGCTCTATAAACAAGGAAATGGGTAAGTAAGCACAACGTACCTTCTCCTCTCCAACAACCCAGATTGGGTCTCTGCTAAAATTGCGAGAATAGGTGAAACGGTCTTCTTTCTCCAGCCACGCCTCGCATATGTCATCAACTGGGTCGCCTGTGACCTTAATTGAAGGATCATCCGTGCCAGTAGAATTAATCAATCCATCAAAAAGACCGGCACGGCCCAGACTATTGGTTTTTCCAGAGGGTTGCCTCCGTTCATAGAAATTTGTTTTCCAGGTAGTTAAAAGTGAGGATTGCTTCCCGATGTCTAGATTACCGAGAAAGAGAATTCTCCAAAACCCCGCTGCAAGTACCAAAAGCAGTAACCATCTCGTCCATCTCCTCGCTGATCTGGATCCTCCACTCCCTGGCATTTTCTCTTCCTCTCTTTATAGAGGAAGAAAAAATCAAGAGATGGGTATACCTGGTTTCTGTAATAGTTCTGTAAATAGGTATCTTAATGTCATTTGGATTCAAATTCAGCGGAACCCAAAGAGATGGAGACAATATTTTTAATCCTCCTTGTCAGTGGATTCTGCAGAGGCTGAGAAGTGGGGATTGAATCGCAAACGTTTCAATAGCTTTTCTAGGTTAGATTGGAGACTGGATTTATTAGTCAAAGAGCTACCCTTCCTCCAGAGTAATTGGAAATGTACAAGAAGGTAACCAATGATGTTCCGATACGCCGTATACCTTGTGAAATAAGATTAAGACATGTTTTAATGTACTGTAGTTTGGTTAGGACAGGGTGACACAATGTAAATGATTTATGGTCAACACAAGTAAATGGCAATTGTTTTATTTGATCGCCACTATGTAAATGATTTATGGTCAACACAAGTAATTGCCAATTGTTTTATTTGATCGCCACTAGCCATAGGTGAGGTGTTTGGCTGGCCACTCTACAAAAGCAAAAGCATGTGAAGGTAAAAAAAATAAAAAAATTATTGATTTTGATATTTTTTTACTAGATGATGTTTATGGTTTATTGGAGTAAGTTTCAATTGTTCTACTTGACATTTTAGATGGGCATAAGTGTCTCACCACTTTGTAGAATGTATCTCTAAGAAATAACGTTTTTTTATATTAATTTTGGTATTTTTTTTATTAGTTGTTTATTGTTAATTTTGGTATTTTTTTTATTAGTTGTTTATTGTCCATATGATTAAGTAAATTATGGAGATAGATTGGAGGGGCTGAAGAATAGTGTAGAAATTGGATTATTTCGGAATTTCATTCCGATGTAGCTATTGCCATGAAACGGGCCACTTGAGGAAGACTTGTAAGGGTAGAGTGGAAGAAGAAATTTTGGAGAACACTGCACTTCATCGGGACTGGAGAGAAAATGATGAAGAGATAAATTCTTTTGGGTTGGCTTTCGATCACTCGCCGAAGGAGTATTCCCTGTCACCAGAGCGACTTGATACACTATCTGGTAAGCTATCATAGTTTTGTCCGACACTTTATAATTCATTAACATTAATGGAAAAGGTAATGTTAGATTCTTCCAAGGTTGTAGATGCACCACAATCGGTGGATTTAGCGAACCTGGGGGGTGATAGGGGGATATCTGCTCTTAACTCAATGGATTCCCCTACGTCGACTAACCCCATAAGCGATAGACAAGATGTCCCGACCTCCAATCTTAGCCCTCTTACTTTTCCACTTGACTAGCCTACATTGCCTGTTGACTCAATAATATTGTCAGCTCCTGCAGGGGGTAATGATCGCGCTATATCCCCTACTTATGTTGAAGTAGTTCAGGGGATACCAAATTTCTCGTCTGATAGGCATTGTAATCTGGGGTACCAAGAATCTGAGGAGGGAGAGTCTACACTCTCAGTCATCCTTGATTCATTGATCCCATACCTGCAGGACAATAGTGACCCGATTATGCTTCCAACTTTTTTAGGGAATAGGATGGTAAATCCCTCTAGTACTCTTGGTGAATTGGGTGAAGTGAGCAACTCATAATTGGAACCTGTAAAGGCATATGCTTGGTCTCGGGGCCTTGGGATTGAGTAATCTCCCATTAAAACGAGAAGCACTTGGAAAAAGTTGCAAGAGACAATCAACTCATCCTCGATAATGGATCCTTCCACTGCTAAAAGTGGGGGGCTTAGAGCAGTGAAAGCCCTTGCCAAGGCGAAGTAATGATTTGTATGTCTTTAAATATAAGAGGGATAGGTGTCTCCCTAAAGGCTGCCTCTTTCAAGCGTTGTTTGGATTTAACTCGTTCTGAAATAGTATTCTTACAAGAGACGTTGGTAAATGAACAGAAAGCACGAGCATTCTTGATTAAGTTTCGTCCTACTTGGGTATCATGTGTTATGAGCTCTGTGGGGTCTTTTGGAGGATTGCTCGTTGCTTGGGACCCTTCGCTTTATAATTTTTGTCTGTTTCTAACTTGTGGTGCGATTCTCTTGTCAGGTCTTAATAAAGCCACCAAAAGGAATTACAATCTTTTGAATGTCTATGGCCCTTGTACGGAGAGAAAGGAATTATGGACTACGCTTGCTAGCAGTGGCCTACTATCACTTAAGAATCTGGTGATAGCATGTGATTTAAATTTTACATTGTCGTCCGAAGAAGTATGGGGAGGTTCAGCTACTTCGGGCATTTTAGACGGCTTTTTCAACATGTTGGTTCAGGATCATAAGCTACTGGATATAAAGCCTGACACAATTGTATCGACTTGGAGAAATGGTCGCGTGGGCTTGGAAGCCATTGCCAAACTGTTGGATAGGTTTCTTATTTCGGAAGATCTGCTTTTGGAGGTCAAATTGCATAGGACTTGGGTTGAATACCCCTTTGTGTCGGATCACGCTCCCATCTTATTACAAATGGAGGATTCTATAACTCACAGAACTTATACATTCAAATTTCATGCTCAATGGCTTTTGGAAAAGGATTTTAATGATTTAGTAGAAAATTTGTGGAATGACCATAAATACTTGTAGGAAAGTAACTGTCAGAGAATATTCATATGAAAATTAAAGGATCTAAAGGTTTCTACAAAAAGATGGGTAAAAGAGAAAAAGGATCGGGATTCAACAAAATTGATTAATCTTGAAAGAAACATAAAACTGATATTACAAAGGACAGAGGGTGACAGTTTATCTCGGGAGGCAGAAGCAAATCTTATTTACCTAGAATCTGAGAGAAATGAATTATTGAAAGAACATGAAGATGTATGGAGGAGTAAAATCCAGGCTATTTGGGTAAAAAGTGGAGACCAGAATAACAAACTTTTTCACCAATTTGCCACACAGAGGAGAAACAATAAATATATTTGGGAAATAGTTGACAGTGCGGGGACTATTCACAAAAATCAGAAAGATATAGCGGCTAAATCATTGAAATATTTCAAGGATTTCTTCATGTCTCCACTAGATTAGATAACGGAAGAACAAGTTTGAGTGGTAAGAAACTACCCAAAAATGGTGGATAGGCGAGAAGCAGAAGATTTATATAAGCCTGTCACTTTGGCAGAACTGGAAGCTATCCTAAAACTTTTCCAAAAAGAAAAGAGCCTTGGGCCCGATGGATGGACAGTAGAGTTATATCTACATTTTTTCAAGATTATGGGCGAGGATCTTCTAGCCCTGGTGGAAGAGACTCGTTTATCTGGCCGCATCTCAAGTAGTATCAACTCCACATTTATTGCTCTGATTCCAAAAACCAATAAGCCGCAGCAGTTCGGGGATTTCAGGCCTATTTCATTGTGTAATCTGGTATATAAGGTGATAGTGAACAAAATTAAACCAATATTATCAAAGTTCCTATCAGAGAAACAACTGGGATTCTTGGAAGGGAGCCAAATACAAGATGTTATTGGTACATCACATGAATGCATTCACAGTATAAAGAAAAAGAAACAAAAAGCTCTCTTATTAAAGCTGGATTTACAAAATTCTTATGACTGCATCAGTTGGTATTATCTCAGAATGGTACTTATACATGTAGGTTTGGTAGTCATATGACTAATTGGATCCTGCCCTGTGTAGATTGGGCTTCCTTTGCAGTATTAGTTAATGGTGAGGCAACATGATTTTTTAAAAGTGGTTGTGGTCTGCGATAGGGATGCCCGCTTTCTCCATTGTTATTCATAATGGTTATGGAAAGCTTGAGCCTTTTATTAAAAAATAACCAGAGACAAGGATTATTAAGCGGTATCAAGGTAGCTAGGTTCACTAAAATTTTACACATTTTATTTGTAGATGATATTCTGCTTCTTACAAAAGCATCAATCTTGGAATGGAAGGAAATTGAGAGAATTGTTTAGCTATTCTGCTCAGTCTCGGGATTAAGGGTGAATATGACAAAATCAATTGTACATTTCTTGGGGATGGAAGAATCAGAATTAACTGTTTTTAAAAATACTTTTCCTTACAACTTTTCTGATTTATCGGTCGGTTTCAAATATTTGGGTTATTATCTAAAGTCAGGCGTTCAAAAATCTATTGATTGAAGATGGCTTCTAACAAAAGTTGAGAAGAAAATACATCAGTGGAGTTATAGATGGCTCTCCCTGAGGGGGAGGTATATATTGTGCAAATCAGTATTGGAAACTCAATCTATGTACTGGCTTTCTTTGGTAGCAATTCCTATATCTATTCTTCATAAATTAAGGAGCATTCTATATAACTTTATGTGGAGTGGGAACAGAGAGAAAAAAAGTTATCATCTTTGTAGATGGGAGTTATTGGCTCGACCCAAAAAAAGGGGTGGTTGGGGTCTACATAATATCTTTTCCTTTGGCAAGGCATTGGCGGCATCGACATTATGGAGAGTTGTTTATAAACCAGGTATTTGGCACAGAGTATTAAAAGATAAATATTTCCTCCACAACACATTGAGCAATTGGTTGAGGTCGGCAACTTTCCATTACAAGTCTGCTTCCAGGATTTGGTCCAGTCTTTTAAAATCAGTGCATCTTATCACAAATTGGATCGGTTGGAAGCTCGGTTCAGAACTTGCTATTTCATTGGGCAGGGATAATATCCTGGGCCTTGGGCCCTCCTCATATCTTTCCACAAACCTTATAGAAGTTCTTCAACAAAAAAATATATCATTTTTAGCACAGGTTTGGTTACAACATGGACATAATTCATTTTTATCCAATTGGAAAGATAGTAACAAGTTGGGTTTATCAAGGGATCTTTCCATTGAATGGTGACAATTCTGTCGGGAACTACAGGTAGCTGGAGTGATACTCTCGGGAGAAGAAGACGAACTGGTCTGGACAGGAGGGGACTCGTCGGGTGTTATCTCGGTGAAGAATATTTATGAGGCTATACAAACAACTCAAAATAATCCATTGGTTATTGGTTGGAAGACTCAATTGTGGAAATGGGACATTTCACAAAAGATTAAACTATTTCTATGGCTAGCAATTAATAATAAAATATCGACTTGGGAAAATCTCCTTCATAGGGGTTGGAGAGGGTCGGGAAGATGTATCCTGTGTAAAAAGGAGTCAGAGGATAATTCCCATATGTTCATAAACTGTTCTTTTACGAGGGCAGTTTGGGATACTTTAAATTAGCATACAAAAATTGTTCATTGCTGGAGTGGGGACAATCTTTGTGAGTGTTTGACTTATTGGATTGAGGCTAAATCAGGTATCCCCAGTTTGGCGACAGTAGCTTGTTGGAACATTTGGCTTGCCAGGAATGAGGTTGTTTTCAAGGGAAAGGAGCCAACAATATCAATTGTCGCTATTAAAACTATGAGTATCTATCATAAGTTGACCATTAAGCATAAAAAAATTCGCTTTGTAACATGTATGAGCACCGATATTATTGACTATCCTGTAGCTTTTTTTGATGGAGCGGCTCAGCGGGATGGAAGATATTGTGGAGCGGGAGGGATTATAAAAGTTTCTAAAACTTTGACTTATAAGTGGTATGTGAACTGTGGTCAGGGTACAAATACAAAGGCGGAGTTATTGGGAGCCTGGGCAACTCTCCAATTAGCAAAGCACTTCGATCTTGAAAAGCTTCAGGTATTTGGTGTTTCCTTGGTTATTATAAACTGGTTAAGTAAAAAAGGAAAGCTCGAAGTATGTTCTTTAGAAGGCTGGAAAAGGAGAATCATCATATTAAAGGAAATTTTTATTGATATAAACTTCTATCACATTCTTCATGAGTTCAACAGAGCCGCAGACGATCAATCTAAAAGAGCACTTACTGATCAAGAAGGAAAGCTCGAGATCCATAAATGGATTGATGTACGAGAAAATTCCACAAACATCATCCATATTTACTGATGGATGCTTCTATCTTGTTTATCTTTCTGATCCTATTTTTGGATGAAATTCTCAGAGTCTCACTGTAGTTTTTTTTGGTACTATATCCCTCTAGAACTTAGCATTTGTATGTGATATCTCTTTTTTTGAGTCTTTAGGTGGGACAGTCTCTTTTTTTGTTAGATCAGGAGACTGCTACTCCTGTATTTTGGAAAGTAGTTTTGGAATGGTGTGATGATTACTTTCGGTGAACATATTATAGGGCTATTTCATAATAGCGCCCGGTGGAGCGATATGTAAAAAATTATATACTATAATATAATTGTGTTAATTTTCTTTCTGGAAAAAGTAGCAATTTATTTTGCTTGAGATTTTAATGGAGAGAAGTGTGTTGCCACTTTACAAAATTTATCCTTCATCTAAGACATCACAAATGGGGATATCTATTCAACGAAAGTTGTCAAGGACTTGCATCTAACCCCAACCATTATTATAAGCACTAGTGTACAAATATCATCAACATTTCATGGGAGAGACTTGAATTCAAGTGGAGACATTCATAACATCTAGCTTTCATCAACTCGACAAATCAACATTAACTATTATAGTATTTTATTATTAGTTTTATATGTGATAATCTTATACAACAAACTAAAATGGATTGTATTTTGCTAATAAATGAAAGAGTGATAAAAAATTAGTGATTTGCAATAGCCAACCAAACAATTATAAGAGGGCAATGAAGAAGCTATAAAATTTGAATTCAAACAACTTCAACGTGAAGCAATTCAAAAGGGACAATGAAGAAGTTATATAACTTTGATTGAATTCAAACAACTTTAGTGTCAAGAGAATGTGCATTAAGAGAATATGCATTAGACGTGTATGTTGAAGTTTCCATAACCATGTTACATTGATGATATTAGAAAGAGAGATTTTCACAAGTAGTGTTCCTCAAATTTTGAGTTATTCCACTTGTCTTTGAAATTAAGATAATCTTTAAGAAGTTTACTCTTTTAAGTCGTACAAAATTTGAAATTTATCCTTTTTGAAACTTAATGAGTATATTTATTGCTATGTATAAAGAAAATATTGAATGAGCTTCAATTTTTTAATGAGAATATCCCATCACATCTCTATCTTATTTTTTTGGAAGTCATTAAAAGGAAAATGAAAAACACAACCATCTAATTTAGCTTAAAAAAAATGACATCATATATGTTGCTCCTAACAATAAGATAAGATCTTTCCCAAATGATTAAGGGAAGACTTTTAAAATATAAAGAAGTGAACACATAAATACACAAAAATTAGGAACACCATCTTGGTCCACACCTATACATTATCATTGTTATTATTTTCAACCATATAATTGTTATTCTTCTGGACCATTTTTTTCCATGTAGGGGAGTAGGGAAGGATCCACATTACATTATCATTAAAACTAACATGAAACACCATATGTCATTGTTCCTTAACCATTCTCCATCATTTGCATGGCCCTGAGACCCCACTTTAGTTTTTAAAATCATGACCCACAATTATCATAGAATCCCTTTATACCTATCTTCAGTCATAAAAAAAAGGTATTATGGTATATCACTCGTCTCATATAACAATTAGAGTTACCAATACCATGGGAGTCTATGCCCCATTTATGTGATGAAACACTCAAACTTTAATGAGTGTGTCTTCTAAACTTTGAAAAGGCTTTCAACATAGTCCTTTGACATGTTTCTTTAAGAGTTTCTTATATCAACATGGTCTTAGTTATCATACATTTGGAGGCACTTACAAATTCAAATTTCAACATAGTCCTTCGACATGTTTCTTTAAGAGTTTCTTATATCAGCATGGTCTTAGTTATCATACATTTAGAGGCACTTGCAAATTCAAACTAAAATGTTTAAGACTAGTCCAAATACATTCATAGGAACCATCATGGTATTAGTTTTTATACATTTGGAAATGTTTAAATGTTTAAAGCTAGTCCAAATACCCCCATAGGAGCAAAGAAGGCATAACTAACTTTAGACCAGTCACAATGAACTAAACAAAGAAAATCACCTATTGAAATTTTAGTATCGCCATGTTAAGATCAAAGCCTTCTAAATAAACTTCCAAATGAATCTTGTGCAAAAGTGTTATGAAAGCATGATGCAAAGTTATCTTCAATGCTTGCATAAATTGGTAGACAATGAATCATTAATCACCCCATCTTAATCTTTACTTGATTGTGACAAAATCTTTTATGGGATTTCCACCAAATATGGCATTTTTTTTTTGTGGGTAGGGCATAATGCCACTAATTCTAATTTTAGGCTGATGAAATGTTGGTTGTTGTAAAGTGATAGGGACATAAAGTTTGTCAAATTTTCTCTTTGTTTTTTTTCCAAGAAAAAAACAATTATATTTTGTATTTCAAGGAGAAATTAAAATATATGTGGCTATGTGCTTTATTGATATTTGGAGGCAAAAAATTCTGAATGAATACAAAGTTCAGAAGAAAAAACTATCAAGAGACTCTCTAATTTTACATATATCTTGACTTCATGACATCATTTTCTAGGGAAAAACAATTGAAAACTAAATAAATCTACTACAAAGACCATCTAGAAAAAATATCATCAACAAAACTTAAAACCTCATTTCTCATAATAGATTATAATTTGGTGACGATGGCATTGAACGAGGTGGATTTATCGCTAGATCCCTATGGGGGACAAGACATATGGGTCTCCTACTCTGTTAGAGGGGGATCCTTTGGCTCATTTGCTAGGTATTGGAACCTCGCACAACCCAAGGTCCATATCTCTTGGATTCTCCAAATTTGGGTTTCAATGCTATTGTGGATAGGGTTTTAAGTGTATTATGTTCTCGCAATGGGAATAATACCCTTATCAGGCCATATGAGGAGGTGGCAGTACCATCAAACCATCTAGTGGTGGAGGCAACGCAGTAGGTGGATTGGCAAATGTCCTTTAAGGATCCAATCAATCAAAGGAATTCCTTTGGGGTATTGCACTACTTGGATTTTGTAATTCTATCGCATCGTACAACCCCTTATTTTCTTACTTTTGGTGGATATGCTCTCCCTACCAGTGTAGGGTTTTTTGGTGCTTTAGAGTTTTTGGGTTTTGAGAATGTGTCAAACTCGTGGGTGACTTTTAGATCCAGTGTATGTAGCGTAGGAGTGGGGTTCATTTATCTATTTGTCGAAGTCTCATGCTTGCAGAGCCAAGAACAATATGTGTCATCAATGGTTGTAACACCAAAGGTTCCTGGCTCTCAAGGGCTATTCCTGGTGGGTGATTTTCAATTAATGGTGGGGAAGATTTATCATTTTCAACACGTAGTTTATTTTCTATAGGAGACCCAACTATAGTTTTTTTCATCGATAAACTCAAGGGAGGTGTTGGTAGCAATAATGAAGGTGGTGTTGCAGTGGTAGGTGATGTGCAGAGTAAAAAGCACAAGAAGTGTGTTAAACTCAAAGGAGCGTCGGTTAAATTAGTTTTGGGAGAGGATATTCACATGAATGAAGTGGTATCAATGGCATCAATGGCATTGGTAGGTTGATTTATAGGCATAAGGATGGATGCAATGGCTTTTAGGGCATGGGTGAAGGAGTCTTGGGAGCCAACGATTGTTTATATGCCAAAATATTTCATTCTTGTTCGCGATTGGATGGGTTTTATATTCATATGTGAGGAAGACTCAAAGAGGATTTTAGACTCTATTTGGAGGTGGGACTCAACCATGATGTTTTTGAAATGTTAGACTCCCTTTTTTAATGCGAGGACTAATAAATTGGAAATAATGCCTATTTTTGTAAAACTACCAGGGCTCCCTCGAGAGTTTTAGTCCTATGAAGTTTTTGAAACCATTGGCAATGAGCTAGGGGTTTTCTATGAGGTAGACATGGGTTTTGAAGAATCTACCATGATGACAAATGTTTAAATGCTTTTGGGTATTGATGTACATGATGGGTTGGCATTAAAATTGGTTTTACAAATGGGTAACTCTTCTTTAACTCAGGTCCTAGATTACTGTGGGGTTTTTTTCAAGTGTGCTTATTGTCATGTGTATGGGCATGTGGTTAAATATTGTACCTTTCCTTTTTGCCCAAGTTTTTGGTTAAAGAAGGGAGGTCTCGTGGATAAGTTAGAGCATCAAAAGCCTTATGTGGGTGTTAATTTGGTGGGATGGAAGGTCTAAATTTAGGATCCTATCTCATCTCATGGTGCTTCGAGGGTCTATAAGATGTTTAGAATTAGGAGAGTGCTAGACCTAAGGCCAAGAAGATAAAGGATGTTCCATCATCAATTTGTGAATTTGGGTTAAAGGTGGTGGAATAAAAAGAAATCACAAAGGCAAGCTCAATCTCTGACACATCTATTAAAGGCATGTCCATATGTGACCTCGCTCCCTTAAGCAATCTTTCTCGAGTGGTAAATGGATTTGAGGAAAAATTTGTTTCTGCCTTTTTGAATTTTGACAGTCCTATAGGTCATGTGTGGGCACAAGGGATGGGAAGGGTGGTCTTTCATCCTCTATATGCTTAGTTGTCCTGAGGCCTGATATGGGGCTTGGTTTTTGTGAGGATCATCCTAAAAAACTATTTCCATGTTAAGAAGGGAAGGCCATGGTTACCATGGGCGAGGAGGAGTATGGCAATGATGGTGTGCCTAAATTTTCCCTTGGACCCAGAAAAGGTGATGTTCTAGACAGTGAAGGGGGTGTGGTGAGTGGTTTGGCCATGTCTAAAGTTAAGGGTAGAAAGGGAGGTCTCTGAGGAAGGAAATCCAAACTTTCATTGGAATAAGAGAAGACACACCTATAAGTTCAAGCTAGTAAACAACTATACATAATGGGGGTTCTTAGAGCAAGCCAGTCTTAAGGAGTGGGTACTTAATTATTGTTTTTTCATTAAATTGTGGGGGGTTGGGTCACCCCTAAAAAAAGCAAGCTCTAAAAAGGCTTGTGGAGGACCAAAAGTCATACATCATATTACTTCAGAGGTCCATGGGGGAGGGTGATAGAATTTGTTTTTATTCAGAAAAAGATTATTAATGTGTGGGATTTTATATTTTCTGACTCGAGGAGTGGATCTGGTGGTTTAAATTTGCAATGGAGACCTAGATCTCTATTATTCACTAATACTTGGGCTTGTGACTCGGTTCTAGGCATGATATTGTTTTCTTAGGATATAGGGAGGGAAATTTCAATCTTGAATATATATAGACCTTATGCAAATAGGGTCCCTTTCTATGAAAGGTTCTTTGACTCTAAGCAGCTTGACCATGGTTACACAATTGTAGGGGTGACATGAATTTCTCTACTAGGAATGTTGAAACATGGGGTGAAGCAGCACCAATGGACCCTTTATCTAATTTTTTTGTTAGGAATATAGAAGGAAGAGGTCTATTTGATGCAATGCCAGTTAAAATTAGACCCACTTGGAGGAACAAGAGAGTGGGGCTTGGTAGGATTTCCAAAATATTAGACAAGTTTTTAGTGACAAAAGGCTTTATGACTTAGCATATGAGAATTAAGCAATGGGTTGTCTCTAGAGGTGACTTAGATCATTTCCATGTTCTATTGGAGTTGGTTATTGGGGGTGAAAAGCCTCCAAATCCCTTCAAGTTCAATGCTCAGTTATTGGAGGATTTGGACTTTGTAAAGCTTGCAAGCGATTAGTAGGTTCCTTTTGACAAGAGAGTAGGGAATCTACAACTATTCAATTTGTTTCCAATCTTAAAAAGGTAAATCAATTTGTTGTGAAGTGAGCTCATGAAAAAATAATTAAAAGTGAGAAGAGCTTACTTGAGATAGAAAAGTAGTTGGATGATCTATATTTTCAGGATTTGGTTGGTTTCTCTAATAAGGATCACAAGTCTATTGTTAATGATCTTGAAAAGGGGAAGAGACATATGATGGCTAAGAAAGAGGGTAGTTGGACACTCAAAAGAGGAAAAGGGGGATGACAATACAAAGTTTTTTTGTCGGTTTGCTAATCATAGGAAAATTGTCAACACCATCTAGAATATGTAAGGGCCTGATGGTTCATTAATTTAAAGTTTTAAGGATTTGGTAAGTGCTAGAATAAATAATTGTAATGGTCTCTTTAAGGAAGATGATAGGGCATGTATTGCCAAGGTGGTCAAAGTGGCAACTTTCTTTCCTAGCTTTGCTTATGAGGATGACAATGCTAGTTTGGTGGAAGTTATATTTAAGGAATAGCTCCTAGTGTTTTTGGAATATGTCCAAAGGGATAAGAGTCATGGGCTAGATGGGTGGCATGTGGAATTCTTCCTTCACTGTAGGAGGACCTTTTAAGGGTAATTGAGGAATCTAGAATCTCATGAAGGACATTCAAAGCAATTAATACTACTTTTATGGCTTTGATTCCCAAATCAAATAACCTTGCTAGTTTTGAGGAGTATAGACCCATCACTTTGTGCAATTGCATTTATAAAATAATATAAAAAAATTACAAGAAGGGTGAAGGAAATATTGTCAAAGTTTATATCTCAAGAGCAGATTGGGTTTCTGGCTAGGAGGCAAATTCATAAGGTTGTGGGGGTGGCCCAAGAAACCTTTCATTCAATTAAATTTAAAAGGTTTCCAGCTATGGTAATCAATGTTGATTTGTCAAAATCCTATGATAGAGTCACTTGGCTTATCTAAGGCTAATTTTTATTCATGTGGGCTTCAATCTCAACTTTGTCAATTGGGTTACGAATTGTGTATCGACAGTTTCTTTTGTAGTGTTAGTTAATTGGTCAACATCTAATTTATTCAGGAAAGGGAGGGGGTTATGACGATTACGTCCTCTTTCTCCTTTATTGTTTCTCACAGTGGTTGAAGGGTTGAGTAGAGCACCATTTGAGGCAAAGTCTTCTAGAGATTTTTAAAGGAATCAAAGTTGGTGGGTCTTTACATATCTCACACTTATTATTTGTTGACAGAATTCTTTTTATTTTGCGATGGTTCTTGAAGAGATAAAAAAAGACTCAGAGAGATTATGTGTAATACCCCATTTTTTATACTTGATTCAGTATTGTGTATTTATATAATAAATGGCTAAAATATGAAAAATGTGATTTGTAACCGAACATTGAATGTTAATAAAATACATCATTGACTGCAGAAGAGAAGGACAAAAGAAGGGGGGTTATAAATCCACAAGATGGGAAAGACACGGGTGCTCAAGTAGGCTAAGGACCCTAGTAAAGGATTTAGCTCACAATCTTTGTAAAATTTAATTGTGTCTCTTGATTATTAGCTCATTGTTGTTTTATTAAGTCACGGGGGTGGGGGGGGTGCATTAGTGCATGAAGAAGGTATGAAGGTCTCCATATAGATGCATGGCCCCTTCATACCATGCAACTAAAAACTTTACTTTTTGTCATGCAAGTAAACCATTGTCCAGATGGAAGGTTTGAGAGGGGAGATTGAATGTTGGGTGTCGTTCAAATTATTAGAAAGCTATACTATTAGAATTTCAAATTACCCTATGAACTATCCTTCATTTGAGAAAATTATGAGATTTATCCTTGAGCAAACTGCCATGAGAATGTTGTAAACAAATTATGGAAAGATACAACCACAAATTAAGTGAGAAAATTGTGGTTATATAGAGTGATAATGGCTATTATTGAGGAAATTCACCACGACCGATAATTCCCTAAAATCCCAGTAATGAGATTTCTTGGCCAACCTATGTTGGAGCCTTGGAGGGAAGCGGGATAGCTTGAGGGACTACTAAGCAGAGAAGGGAATGTCATTCCTTAGGTTGTGCACATTGATGGGGAAGAGGGTTGTGGAGTGGGAATTTTTGTAGGTGTAATTAATGACTATGAGCTTAGGAATTCGACAGTGAGAAGAGAAATTAGAGGCATCCATAGGAAGAGTTCACCCTGGTGGATTTGTAGCCTCAACTTGGGGGTGGCATCTATTGCAGAGAGAACTGGTGCAACATGAAGCTTATGATTGGGTGGAACATCCCTCTTCTACAACCAGTTGTTGGACAATTCCATGCAAATAAGAGTTCATAAATGTATCTATGAATTGTGTTAAATTCATACTGAATTATTGTGGTTTTATGTCATGATTGAATTAATTTCCAGATTCTTCTTTTGACTACTTGGGTTATCATGCATTTATGATTTATGGTTTCATGAATAATTGAATGGTTACATTTATGTTGCACAAACCTATATTGTTGTTCCTACTTATGGTAAATAATTAATAATAGAGCAATGAGTTCAATTCCTTAGTGAATTGGTGCAAATTTAAGTGGTTAAAAGAAGTACCTCATATCCTCAAAGTGCATAGAGGATATTGGGTATGTTACAGAATGGTATCAGAGCTACTAGTTACAACACTAGGATTGTATGGACTATAAGTCAATGGTATATGAAGAAATTGCAGTTTGTATGACAAGTGTTTGACAAAATTTCCCCGTGAGAATAATTGGGGAAAATAGTGTTTGAAGTTTGCAAATGTTGAATTGAGTACTACAATTAACCAATTGGAAGGCTAATAGAGTATTTAGGTATCTTATGGAGGCATAAATGAAGAAATACTTGAATTTTAGAGTTAGCTCTGTGAAAATTTTGTCAAAATGCAGTTGTAGGCTAAGTGTTTGACAAAATGTCCATGAAGAGAAAGGACTATATAGAGCCATAATTCCTAGTTTAAAAGCCCAAATTGGGTATGGGTGTAGTCATTGAAAGATTAATTAAGTGGGGAATAATTTTGATGGATCATATCTTGGAGAAGTTCTTTAGAATTCTTTAGAACTTGAGAAAAATAAGAGACATGTGGCCTTGATTTGATAAAATTAATAAAGTACATATTTACCGACATTTGAAAGAAAATGCCACATACATGGAATTAAGATGTATCTAAGAGTTTATTGGTATGCACACTTCTTGCATATTCATAGCTACAACAAGGAAGAGTAAAGAACAAAATTGAAGAATATTATTAAAGAGGAGACATGGAAGATAGATAAAGACATGACATCCATGAAGAAGTTAGACAACACAAAAGAGATAGATCCTAATGAACACAAAAAAAGAATGGAGTCATTGGAGTTGGTAGAAACTATAAGGATCTTGAAGATGGAGGTGTAGAGATATAAAAATGATAAGGAAAGGATGTTGAAAGCTCAAGAGGAGCAAAATCCATTGAACACCTAGTTACTACAAAGCCTAAATCATTTGCAAAAGAAAATGAAGAATGGATCGGGTTCAAGGTATGGTGAAGGAGAAAGAGACCATTCAAGAAAATAAAACCATGGGAGATCATGACACTCAAGAAGTGCTACCAAAACTCAAAGGCATCATTACTCAATAGCGCATTCAATGAAGAAGCTATATGCATCTAAATAATCACAGAGCATGCCAAAAGTGTCTCCATTTAGACATCAAAGAAGAAGGTATTGGCAAAACCAATTCCAATAAGAGCTTAGGAAGATAAAGCCGCCAACTTTTGATGGTGAAAACAAGATGGGAGAGGATGTTGAAGCTTGGTTGTTGGGAATAAGGAAGTATTTTTCATTGCATAACTACTTATTCAATCTAGAAGTTAGAATCACCATATACAACCTACAAGGGAAAGCCTCATGGATTGGTTGGATGCGCATCATGTTGCCCTAGATTGTCATAATAAGACTTTCACTCATCTCGATGAAGAAAGAAAGCAGAGAACAAAGGAAGTTATTCCCAAACCCATTTCTATAAGGGAGATTCAATCCTTACAACTGAGGATATTCTGTAGGAAAGGGTGTCAATTGTATGTAGCTCACGTGGAAAATCTATGAAAGTGTATAAGCCCAAATATTGAGGAATTTCTAGTGTTGTAGGAGTATGTGGATGTATTTTTAGAGATACCAAGTTTACCACCAAAAAGAGATATTGATTTCTCTATTAATTTGATGCTTGGAGTTGCTCTAGTATCTAAGACTCCATACATAATCAATACACTTGAATTGAAGGAGATGCAAATGCAATTAGAAGAATTATTAAAGAAGGGGTATATACACCCAAGTGTCTCTCCTTAGGGAGCACTGATACTCTTTGTAAAGAAGGAAAATGGGACTTTGCGGCTGTGCATTGATTTTAAACATATGAACAAGGTCACTGTGACAAATAAATATCCTCTACCAATAATTGATAACCTATTTGATCAATCATGAGGAGTCAAGATCTTTTCAAAGATATATCTGAGGTTGGGCTCCCATTGGATAAAGATAACAAATAAAGACATCAATAAGTCAACTTTTAGAACTAGGCATGGGCACTATGAATTTGTAGTGATGCCATTTGGACTGACAAATGCACTAGCTACCTCCATGTGCTTAATGAATGGAATATTTAGAAATTACTTAGATAAGTTTGTCATTGTATTCCTAGATGACATTGTTATTTATTCAAAGTTAGAGGAGGAGCATGAAGAGCACTTGAGGTTAGTACTACAAGCACTAAGAGAGCATCAATTGTACGCAAAATTAAGTAAGTGTTCCTTTTTGTTCCTTTTATCATATGTGAACTTATTAATTAGGACACATCATCTATGAGGAAGGAATAAAATTTTATATAGAGAAGATTGAAGCTATTAAGAAATGGCCTACACCTAAGAATGTAGATGATGTAAGGTCATTCATGAGGCTTGTTGGATACTACAAAAGATTCATAGAAGGATTTTCCAAGATTGTTCATCCCTTTACATCTTTATTAAAGAGGGAATTAAATTTGAATGGAGACCAAAGTGTGAAGAAAGCTTCCAATTGTTGAAGGAAATGCTTACTAGTGCACCCATTTTTAAGATTGTTGACCCAAATGAAGATTTTGTGATATGTACAAATGCTTGCAAAGAGGGAATTGGTGGAGTTCTTACTCGTAATTGGCATGTGATTTGTTATGGATCCAGGAAGCTAAAGGAGCATGAAAAGAACTATGCGACGTGACTTAGAACTTGTTGCAATAGTTCATGTGTTAAATATGTGGAGACATTACTTGACAAGGAGAAAATTTGAGTTAAGAACAAACCATAATGGTCTGAAATATTTATTTCATCAACAAACTTTAAATGTCAGGCAAACAAGACGGTTGGAATCTCTCAGTGAATATGACTTTGATATTAAACATATTAGAGGGAAGGAGAAGAAGGTTGTTGATGCACTCAACACAAGAGTACATGTAATGCATGCTACAACCATTGGTATGTGAAAATTTGACTTGAGAAACATAATTCTTGATGTTGTTACCTCTGATGAGTATTATCTTTGTATCAAAGAAGGCCTAAACAAGAGAATGCACAACAAAAGTATGAGGGTTATAAGTTCAAATAGAATGGCATTCTTATGCATAAAAACATAGTGTATGTTCCTAATCCTTCTGAATTAAGGAAGCTTGTATTAAAAAAAGTCGATAATGTTCCATATGCTAGAGATCCTGGTTATCAAAAGACAATGACAAGAGTAAGAAATCAATATTTTTGGCTAGGAATGAAGAAGGGTGTGGTTCTTTATATAGCTTGGTGCATGGAATGTCAAAGAGTAAAGGCCGAACATAGACATCCAATAGGTCAACTACAACCATTACCAATTTCAAAGTGGAAATGGGAAGTGGTAACTATTGATTTCATTACTAAGTTGACCAATACAGTAAGACATCATGATTCAATAATGGTAGTGGTGGACAAATTAACCAAAGATCCTCACTTTATTCCAATTACGTTGACTCATAAGATGACTAATATAGCAGAGATTTATCTGAAGGAGATTGCTAGGTTGCATGGGATACCTAAGGTAATTGTTTAAATCATAGATCCAAAGATTACCTCAAACTTTTGGAAAGGATTATTCAATGGTTTTGGTACAAATATGAACTCCAGGAAAACCTATTATCCAAAAATCGATGGGCAAACAAAGAGATTCAATCAAGTGATTAAAAACTTTTAAGAATGCATGCGATGAATAAGCCATCGAAGTGGAAGGATTGTTTGCATTTAGTAGAATTTTCCTATAATAACGTATATCAAGCTCACTAAAGATGAATCTAATTGAGTCATTGTATGGCAAAAATTGTAATACTCCAATTAGTTGGGAAAATCTAGTAAATAGAGTAGTACTTGGGCATAATTACTCAAAGAAATGGAAGAGAAAATGGTCAAGATCGATTAGAATTTAATTGCAACACGAGACATACAAAATAGTTATGCAGATAAAGGTAGAATACCAAGGGAATTTAAAGTTGGGGAACATGTGTTTATGAAAGTGAAACCAAAGAAAGGTTCATTGAAGTTGGGGTGTTGCACTAAATTGGCAACCATACATTGTAGTCTTGGATAGGACAGGACCTATTGCATACATGATTTCATTGCTTGCCACCACAAAAGTGCATAATGTGTTTCATTTTTCATTATTGAAGAAGTATGTGCATGATCATAACCATGTCATTGATTGGAATTTGATTTAGGTGGAACTAGAAGGATATTTCCAAGTACAATCAATGTGCATATTGGACACGAAGGTAGTTGTGCTCAGGAACATAGTCACAGGGCAGGTAAAAGGTCCAATGGACCCACTACAACCATGAAGAAGCAACGTGGGAGTTGGAGTATGCAACATGGTAGGCATATATACATTTGTTTTTGTTGGCTCTACATTTTTCTCGTTGGGGAGTTAAAGACCCAGGGTTCGTCAAGCTTGACCAACAAAACCCCAAGGCATCGACATATTCAATCTTTAGTCGAGGACCGAAGAAGGTCTCACTCGAGATGCCATGAAAATCACATAGACCATTAGTCTCGTATTGGATGTGAAGGGACATTGTATACAAGAAAACCCCTCATGCATAAACACATCCATTCATCCATAATGGAGTAACATAGTGTTATGCACTAGAAAGTAAAACATATATACATTCAAACCACAACATACACAAGAATGTAGAGAGAAAGGATTTCACATTTCATTCATGCATTTCAGATACAAAACATCATAACAGACATCTGCATCAAGCGCTCTAAACTCATACAACAGTCATAACAGAGATCTATGACATGTGCTCTAGACTCTTTTCTTCATTCATACACAATTCTTTTCTCTATTACAGATTCATGCAACACTTAGAAAAAAATGGTTGTGGAACCCTCTCTTATTGTTCTAGTCGACTCTTTATTACCATACTAAATTGTCTCTTCTCTCAACTACTCTACTCCACTCTCTTGGTTGAACAAAAATCCCACACACTTCATGTGTTTGCATGCATCCTCCTTATCTTCCTAGAGTGTGGAAATCCTAACTAACTTTCTAGATCATCTATATCCTTGCCTATGATCATTCAGGTTGTCATATAAATCATTTATAAAAGATTCCTGAAGATACACTCAATTTTTTTCTCCATGCGATCTCTTTCTGATTCCTTGTACACAGTGCAAAATTGGGTTGGCACGCGTGATATTCCTTTGGTCGGCATTAATGTTGATCCTTCTTGGTGTTGTGCAAAGTTTCTTTATGGGGGAGCACACAATATTGATTTGTGGTGTGCATGCAACTTCTTCAAAACCTTAGGTACCAACATGCCCCCAACACTATTAGTTGGCTCCTCCTCGAGCCAACGATGTTGTTTACGACTTAACAGAGGTGGTTAACGACATTGTTGTCAAGAGTTGTTGGATGAACTATTGAAAGTGAGTGTCAACACCGTCAAAAGTGTCATGTAGTTTTTGTGTGAGCTAGAAAACCTAGTTTGCATCAGTTGTTATAACCTTTGGAGACTGAAGGTTGATCTTTTCCATTTGTGTGAGCATTGGGGTTGTCGTTAAGATTGTCGATACTAGTTGATTGTAATATGTCTAAGCTTTGTCATTCACGTCTAGTGTAATGCCAGGGAGGGTTTGTTGTTCAGTGCAGGTCGCTGTGATTTCTCGCAGTTTTTTGGCAATCATTGTCATTGCTACATGTCGTTCACCTCGGGGTAAGGACGACAATTCTTTCTGATGGTGGGAAACTTGTGCCTCTGTGGTTCAAATATGTTCATCAATGGCACAGACTTTTGGTGGATTTTGGAGGTGAGTCCAATGTGTGAACTGTATTTGACGAGTCCCACGAAGTCATTGATACATGCTTGTCCCTTTTTGAATGCTTCCTCAACCACTGTTATATTATGTTGCAACTCCTAGTTTTCTGGAGTAGGCCGCTTGAGATTTCCTCGAAGCTTGATATTATGTGTCTCCAAGAATTAGATGCACTCTTAGACTGGGTGAATCTTGCGAGGTGTAGGTATATAAGGAATATTTTCCTTTGTCCTGGGTAATGCATGTATACTTCATCTAGTGTGTTGATGACTTCTTTGTGGGCGTTGAGCGTCATTTTGTGTTGGGATTTACTCTCATTGTGGGCAACCTCAACCTCTTGGCGAGTCTACATTTCCTATTGATGTTTGGCTTGAGTGTCTTTGTGCACAACGAGTTCTAGATCATGCTACTATTGTAGTCGTTCATGCGACTAGCTAAGGGCTTGATGTTTATCTACCAGATCTGTCATGATTATGGTCATATAAGTCTGTAGGTCCTGGGTAACATCCCGTGTACTTCATTGAGTGTGTTGATAAATTTTTTGTGGGTGTTGAGTGTCATTTTGTGTTGGGCTTTACTCTTAGTGTGGGCAGCCTCAACCTCTTGGCGAGCCTGCATTTCCCATTGATGTTTGTCTTGAGTGTCTTTGTGCACAGCGAGTTCTAGATCATGCTACTATTGTATTTTTTCATACGACTAGTTGATGTCCAGTGTATTTCTCCCAGCTCCGTCATGATTGTGGTCATATAAGTATGTAGGTCAGGTGTAAGCACCTGCACCATTTCGAGCTCGATATTGGCTGAGTGAAAAGAAATAACAACTAATGGATTGAACCATAATACTCTTCTTTGGCTATTGTCGTTGGCTTCATTTATCTATTGTGCCTTAGGAGAGTTATCCAGTGGCAATGCAATTGCCAATTTTCAACAAAGGTTGTCAAATTCAGTATTTACCTCTTTATATATGAGTTGTTATATCATCATCTGTCCCTTGAGCTCCTTGATGAGGCTCGAGATGGTTGCAACAATTTGAGTTGCTTCCTTTTCCAGTGTGTTGGTATTCGACACTTTACTTTTTCTCATCCATCGTCTCTTGTTGCTAACTGTTAATGTTTATGCCATTATTATAGTTCTTTGCATTTCATTAGATAAAAGCATAATAGGAACAAGATCACTGAGAAATACACATTCACAAGAGACACAACATTTATCCTGGGAAACCCTCTAGGGGAAGAAAACCCAGCAAAAACTTCCTTATCATAAATAGCTTATACAATGTTCAAGAGATAACTCAAACCAATACAGAAAGTCCTCCCCAAGAGATGCGCCACCCTTCTTCTCCTCTCTCCAACTTGTAATTGCAGCTTGCCTCATAAGAGAATGAGCAAGTGAGTTGTGTGTTTGAAGTGAGGTGCTAGCCTCTTATTTATATCAAACTGGCACATGTGAAAGGTCACAACTGGCAGGGCCGACCTCTAACTCTGGGTGGGTAAACCCACCTTTAATTAATTCTGGGTCTTCCATAATAACTGCTGGGGCCAACTTCTTATTCTGCACTTTGTAATTGTCCAATGACCAATCCGCAAAAGGGGATTTGGTCCTTATACAATTATCGATATGATTAATCCTCAATGGGGATTAATCCAATAACAATAATAATAATAATGACATGATTAATCTGCAGTGGGGATTTAATCCAATAAAAAAAAAATAATAAGAATGCTCTTTGCAGTTACATTATTTCAACACTCCCCCTTAACAAGAAGGGTATTCTTCATCAGCATCAGGCTAGAGAGGTCTGCATCATCAGTGGCATCTGGAGGACAGTATCATCAATATCATCTTGAACCATTGTCTAGCACATTTACGAGTCATCGAAAGTTTTCTTCATCAACAACATCATCATTCTTGAAAGAATGCTATCATCATCTGCATCAAATATGTATCAGTAAAAATGATACCTCATCACAGCACTAAGCTGGCACATCACAGTACTACACTAGCTCAATGTCACATCGGTTAAGCTGGTAGCTCAATGTCAGTCACATTTTGCTTTACGTCTAACAACTAGGTCAGAAGCAAGTAAAATCATCATCTCGCTTTACGTCTAACAATTAGGTCAGAAGCATGACTCATCTTGCTTTACGTCTAACAACAAGGTCAGAAGCAAGGAACACATCAACATCTCGCTTTACGTCTAACAACGAGGTCAGAAGCGAGGAATCATCTTGCTTTACATCTAACAACTAGGTCAGAAGCAAGGAATCAACGACGTTATGCTTTACGTCTAACAACTAGGTCAGAAGCATAACTCATCTTGCTTTACTTCTAACAACGAGGTAAGAAGAAAGGATCACACAACGTCATGCTTTACGCCTAACAGCGAGGTCAGAAGCATGACTCATCTTTCTTTACGTCTAACAACAAGGTCAGAAGCAAGGATCACACGGTGTCATGGTTTACGTCTAACAACGAGGTCAGAAGCATGACTCATCTTGCTTTACATCTAACAGTGAGGTCAGAAACATGGATCACACGACGTCATGCTTTACGTCTAACAACGAGGTCAGAAGCATGACTCATCTTTCTTTACGTCTAACAACGAGGTCAGAAGCAAGGATCACACAGTGTCATGCTTTATGTCTAACAGCGAGGTCAGAAGCATGACTCATCTTGCTTTACGTCTAACAGCGAGGTCAGAAGCAAGGAATACATCTACTCCCCCTTTCAAGGAAGGTCCTTTCGGACAATACCAAGCTTATCTCGAAAGTGTTCAAACTTTAC
>ML779819.1:316125-381231 GCA_009831015.1 Picea engelmannii
TATACAATGTTCAAGAGATAACTCAAACCAATACAGAAAGTCCTCCCCAAGAGATGTGCCACCCTTCTTCTCCTCTCTCCAACTTGTAATTGCAGCTTGCCTCATAAGAGAATGAGCAAGTGAGTTGTGTGTTTGAAGTGAGGTGCTAGCCTCTTATTTATATCAAACTGGCACGTGTGAAAGGTCACAACTGGCAGGGCCGACCTCTAACTCTAGGTGGGTAAACCCACCTTTAATTAATTCTGGGTCTTCCATAATAACTGCTGGGGCTGACTTCTTATTCTGCACTTTGTAATTATCCGATGACCAATCCACAAAAGGGGATTTGGTCCTTATACAATTACCGACATGATTAATCCTCAATGGGGATTAATCCAATAACAACAATAATAATAATGACATGATTAGTCCGCAATGGGGATTTAATCCAATAACAAAATAATAATAAGAATGCTCTTCCCAGTTACATTATTTCAACTTGACTGGGAGCCACCCATAGGGGATTTCACCTTGTTGACCAATATCTTATTACATTCATTCATAAAGGGGGTTTTTAAATTGTGGAAATGGGGTTAATATATTATAGGTATTCGGGGGATGTGGGGTATGGGGGAATTTATTTGTATTGGGGTGTATAAAAAGTAGCATCTGGTAAAAATAAGGGATATATAGTAAAAATAAGGGCTTTTTAATTGGAAAGATGTATTGGGAGGGGGTTCAAAAAAAGGATTTTTGGATATGTTTTTCAGTATCTAGTGAAATTAGGGGTATTCTTTAACATCCCACAAATGCACGTGTTACGTCATAGGTTCACTAAATAGATACCATGTGGAGCCATTATGTGTTGTGTGGATGATGCAGGAACTTCCTCTGTGATGAGTGTAGGTTGGACTTTTGGTGGGGGAGTTGGTGCGTGTTCTTCATCCGAGTTGGAATCTAAGTTGATCTGAGCTAGACCTTGTGGACTTGAGGGTTGTTTTCTCTTAAGGCTCCTATCTTGGCCAACCTTCGTCTCCACCTCAGCGTGCGTCCCATTACCAATAGATGTGCCTACCTAGTCTTTCTATAGTGTTATTTTTCTTTTCCTTTCCTGATTCCTCTTTGACCATGTTTCAAGTTGCTCTTCATCATCCTCGGGGGTAGGTTTAAGAGTATTGTCCCATTCTACGACACCCTGTTGAATGTCTTCATCCATGATACAAAATGGGAGAATAGCAGTTGTGGCTTGTTGGTATGAAAGTGGATAAATAAAAACATTATTGAAATTGCATTCGAATTGGTGGTAGGCTTTGTACGTGTCCATGATACTTTTTGAAATGCACAACATTGAATTAGATGCTTTGATAAGCTGTATCTACCACTTATGGAATGACTTGTGATGGGTGGCTTCGACCTCTTGTTCCTTAGTGTACTGTAGTGTGAGAAATTTGGGTGCAACAAAAAGTGGTATGCCAGTTACCTCATCCTCGTGGCCTAGGGGGGGGCCTCCACAAAATCATGACAATTAGTAATAACACCCACCAACAATGAAATTCTTTGTCCAAGTCTTGGGCCTCCAAACAATCATCAATAAATTCATTTAATAGATACATAGCCCACACCATCTAGAATCCCATGGCACGTCGCTCGATATCAACGATGACTCTAATTAGACATTCATCTATGTGGAATTTGTGCAGTATCTTGCAAGCAAGTAACTTTTGAGCAAAGTTGACTCTCTGGTCATTGATCTCCACAATCACTACCCGACGGGACCCTCTGTGCAAACCATACTTTGTGTAAATTTCATCTTGGGCCCTTCCTTAGCCTTAAGCACTTTCATTGGGTCTTCGCCCCTTATTGGCAGACCTAGAACTCGATACATGGTGTCTTCATCAACTGGGTACTTCTGATCAAGCCAAATAAAACCACCATGCAGTTGGGTAAGTAAGAATTGAATGCATGCCTAAACATATGGGCCTCGACCAAAATGTGGGAAATCTACTAGAGTTAGTACACCTAATTGCCAAAGGGGCTTGACCCATTATTGGATGATCACCTTCTATTTCTCGCTTGCCCCCTGAATTATCTCTAGATATCAATTGAATTGTTACTCAAAGAATTGGGTCGGATCTTGAACATTGTAGTTGGCGTACTGCAACAAAGGAACTTTCCCTAACTGATGCCTCGAGAAGCTTACATTGGAAGGTATGACAGGGTTAGGAACCCATTGTTCCTTGGAGGTCTTAGCTTTTTGTCTTGCATGAGGCTTATTAGGCGATGTAATTCTCATCTATGACTAGGAAACACCTATGTATTCTTTGAACTCTTTGTTGGGACAACTAGGGTGGCTGACACTACGAATTAATTCTCCTGAACTATTAGAACTATGCTACTTGAGTATTTCCCCCTCGACTTTTCACATTTCTCTTGTCATATTGGGCAGAAATGGTGATGGAGCTTTAAATATATAAAGGGTAGCATACCCCTTGACAATGTTGGCTTCCAAGTCATTATAAAATCCTTTTATGATTAATCTACCCCGTTATAATTATCACATGCCACAAGTACCTTCTTTCCATAATTGTTTGCTTTTCCCCAGGTCGTCGTCATCTTCCCTGTGGCTAATAAATCACTTTCTCATCATTGTATCCTCTTACATCTTGTCAATCAGTTTTTAAGGGCCATTGTTATGTTCTTTTGGTTTTGATATGGCATTTAAACCTTAATCTTTTCCAAAATATGCAAAATCCTAATTGGGTACAACCAGTCATGTCCCACCTTATTACGTTGAGTTGTCTATGCTGCATATTTATTACTTTGATGATGACTACTCTACCTATGCCCCAAGTCTTATCCTACTGGGGTGTAACACATGTCTACTGTGCACCCCTGCTCCATTCTAGGTATGTCATCCCGTCACATCCAACCCTTGCAGACTGAGATGCTTCTTCACTTTAGTCCTATCCCTCAGCCCTTGTCATGGAGGGTCATTGGTTATTATGGTTGGGACCATGTTAGTTTTTCAACCACCCAACCCGTGGTTTGGTTTGAACTCTAGCATGTGTCACCCACATACTGGAATAATCCTAATCAAAGGTACTTGATTGTTGGGGATACTTTTTGACACGGTACGTTTGTAAATCTGATGGATCCCTTGTATACTCAAACCTTTCTTAGCTAGCCAATGCCTTTCATAGGAACACACATGTTCTTGGGGATTTACCACAGGCCAAAACCTTCCTTGATTGACTTCACCACCTTTTCTCAATATCGTAGATATTTCTGATGCGTTACCCACCATTGCGCATGTATTCCTTCTAGTACTATATCAAGGGAATGCATTATGTGGTTCATGCAAATATTCTACATTTGTGCAAGGAATGCATCCATTGAGTCTATTTTGTCAAACTTTTGTAGTTTATAGGGTCTTATTCCATTCTTGTGCACATTTTGGTGACTCACACACATCTTTTGGTATAACTTCATATAGCTTATTATGCCATCTCTCCATAACATCCTCTAAATATGTGTCATAGGAGCATACACATCTCTAGCTCAGCTCACCATCAGTTGTGGGATTGACATAATCTTCCCTGAGCCCTGTAATATTATAGATGTTCTCAATGATGGAAATTTGTGCATCCTCATTCAAAGGCTCATTATACTTGTTGCCTTCATTTGGATCCAATGGTGCAATGACACATAAGGTATCTATTTCAAAAGAAAATTTTCAATTCTTGAAATTAAAAACTACATTATTGTCAAATTTCAGTCAATGCCAAGTAGAGTGGGGTAGGGATCTGATTCATCCATGATATCAATCACCTAAAAGTCTTCTTTGGTCTTCACCCCTTCAATGTTCACCTCTACTTGCTCCAGCTGACTGACCAGATAGATTCAATATTGGTTAGCCAACCTGAGTTGAATGGGAGACCACACCAAGTTTGGATTACCCATTAAATCCCAATATTTCTTTTGCAACATGTTCACATCAGATCCTAGGTCTAACATGACACCATCCATATCATAGCTTCTAATTCCAACCATCATCTATAACTCTCTTCTTTTGCACTTTTAATTGCACACCTGACGCACATCCCATTCCGATAGCGGGGCAGATATAACTATGGTGTTTCTTCTTCCCCCATACATCTTGCCATCATATGGGTTTACTTCTTTGTAGCCTCGGGGTGACTTAACATTTTCAAGCAACAATGCAAGAAGTTACTTACTTGGTCCTCTAATTTCTCCTTGCGACAAGTGTCGTCTTGTGTTTCTCCTCACACTATGCATCGTAGCTCTTCTCACATGCATTCCTCTATTACCTTTTTTTAGCCCGATGCACCTCTTCATGTCTATGGGCTTCTTCCAATGACCTTTGTGTCACACATTGTATCTCCTCATGCACACAAGCTTCCTCCAATGATTTTTGTCTTGTGCAGTGTAATTCTTCACGGATGTAGGCCTCCTATAATGATCTTTGTGTCATGCACTGTAATTATTTTCATGCTATGTCCTCCTTTAGGGCCCTCCGTGCATCACACAAGAATTGCTTTTGTTGCGTAGTGTCAAACTTAGGAGGCACATGTGTTGCTTTTTTGATCTTTCCTTCAATGTTCTAGCCCATACTTTCTCCATGGTCTAAGTCCATTCATGTCTGGATTCCTCCTCGTATTACCACCCACACATCAACTTCTTCCTCTGGCTTTTGATCCCCACACGTCTCCATAGTCACCATATTGCAGTGCACTTTCTTCTCTTTCCACTTTGCCAACAAATACAAACAATATTTTGTGATATCCTTTGTATTTTGGAAGTACCCACAGAGTGTGCATGATTTGGTACATAATCATGAGACGTGGCCCACTTTTCCACAATTAAAGAAAATAGGTAGTGTTCCTCCACCACCACTATATCCTCGTCCTCTTCCTCGTCCATATCCTCCTCTCGGACCTCCTTGGTATTCTCCTCTATCCAGTCCTTCGTGGTCACCACCTTTTTATTCTTCCAAGACCCAAAAGGCATCTATAGTGTGCTCCTACATCAATTGAAGTGACTGACATTTGTTTAGATCGTGCCCCATGGATTTGCATAGCTCTCAAAATAGAGTATGCGTAGTCTTTAGATATTTATGTAGTGTTGGGAATTGGGGAGGTATATGTCCCCATTGTCTGCAAATATCACACCACAATGTATGAGGTCTAGTTGGAAATGGATTTAGCACACTTGTCGATGTGTAGCTCACTAGCATAAGACATTCATTCCTATGGTGACCTTTTGTGCAACACATAGTATACCACAATGCTTGTGCACTACCTTATCCTAAGCCATATCTTGTAACTGCATTGTGAGATTTATGAGTTGGGATTGAACCTGTGCTAGCCATGTTGATGTCTCACCACCTCCTTGTGCGTCTTCTAGGCGCATCGTCATCTGCATGGTCTTTGCTTGAGTTTTCGCCTTCTACTAGGTGAGAAAGACTCAAATGTGGGGTAGAAGTCCTGCAATAAATTACTCCATGTGTTGGATTTCTTAGATCTGGAATTTTAGTCTGTCTAACAATATCTTGATCCGCTAGTCATAGTCCCATACATTTTCTCCAGTATGTTGCTTGATCTCTTTGATCTCAGTAATACATTGTGATTATGACTTAGGCTTTTGGAACTCCCTAAGAATATTTCTCTTAATCTTTGTTAGGGACCTAGTTTGTCCCACCGATGCAGTCACCTTGTAATTCATATACCACATTAGAGCTCTATCTTTGAAGGTGGTATCCAATTTCACTATCTTAGATGCTTTGTCCATGATTCACTTCACAGACCATATAACTTCACATGTAAACCAATGTTGTTATGCATCGTCTTTTCTCATCCCATGGAACATGGGAGCCTTAGAGTTATGTCTTAGTTCACCATACTCAATCTAGTATTAAGTCCTCCCGACTGACTACTAGTTGTGTGGGACATAGATACTAATATTGAAACTATTCCTTGAAAAGTATTGTTGACTTCCATCTCTTCTTCACTCATATCTTCTCTTTTCCTCCATATTCTCTCATTATCGTTAGTGATAGATCCTAAATATCTTCTAACTTGTAGCTGCGCAAGCCAATCCACAATAGCTAAAGTCTCTTCCCCTCCTTGAAGGGGTCCATTGCCATCTTTTACCGCATCGATGCTACTACTATGTGCCTCATCTTCGTCTGATGTGACTACATCTCTTAACAACCAAGGGGATTTAACTTCGTCTTCTTTGACACTACTCCCACTACTATTGGTATCCTCACTTGA
Organism: Picea engelmannii; assembly: GCA_009831015.1. Taxonomy (NCBI): domain Eukaryota; kingdom Viridiplantae; phylum Streptophyta; class Pinopsida; order Pinales; family Pinaceae; genus Picea; species Picea engelmannii. The sequence goes on from ML779819.1 coordinate 322,398, forward strand.
TACCCTACTCCTAACATTGCATCTCTTTGATGACCTCTCTACTTTTGTGCTTCTCTCTAGCACATAATTGTCTCCTGCACATTCTACTAGTGTAGTCTCCTTTCTCTTCATTCTGGGTCTAACCCCTCATCCTTCACACCTTGCTATCTTCTTTCCTCTCCTTCGTTCGACTGTCCTCCTTAGCTCAAATATTCTTGTGTATCTCTCAACTCTTTTTCTCATATACTCTTTTGGGTCCATTATCTTCTCACATCATATCATCAGTGTTTGGATCCCTCCCTCCAGACCCATTCTCTCCCTTTTACCCCCTTCTTTCCACCCCCCCTTCTATGTGAAGGGGGATACTTGACCATCCTATTGAGCTCCATGTGCATCAGTCCCTTCTCCACAATCAACATCTTGATCCATAGGGGAATCTCTTCCAATAATATCTTTCTAGGGTTGACCACAGATTTTCTTTTAGCCTCTATGAAAGAATCATTATATTCGACATCAAACTCAACAATGCATCCTTCCTTAACCCAGTAGAACTAGAATTCAATTGTTTGAGCCCACTTATTTTCCATATATTTCGGTCTATTAACCATTTTCTAGTCCCATACCAAGGGTTCTTGGGTTCCCAATGCAGTGTTAATCATGGTATGCCTCTTTAACCATTCATACAACAAACAAGGAAACTCAACAAAGAAAACTTCATGCAAATCTCTATAAATATACTTATGCTTCCAACTTTCGATGTTGGTTATCAAGTTCTCATTTTCTCTCAGTGCAAACTCATCTTCCTTCTCAGATATCCAGTCTTCTATTTCCTTCCAAGAAGGTTTCCACCTCATTCTTTCCCTTCATCATGCAATACAAAAACTTCAGGTCTCGACTACGAAACCATTTGTTGTCTCTACACTCTTCTCCTTGGGAGGTTAAAGACCCAGGTTTCATCAATATTGACCAACAAAACCCCAAGGCACCGACATATTCAATCTCCAGCTGAAGAACGAAGAAGGTCTCACCCGAGACACCATGAGAATCATAGAGACCATTAGCTTGTTTTGGATGCGAAGTGACAATGCATAATGGAAAAACCCTTAGGCATAAACACATTCATTCATCCATAACTGAGTAACATAGTGCTATGCACTAGAAAGTAAAACAAATATACATTCAAACCATAACACACATAGGAATGTAGAGAGAAAAGACTTGATATTTCATTCATTCATTTCAGATACATTCAAATACAAAATGTCATAACAAACATCTACGTCAAGTGCTCTAGACTCATATGACAGTCATAATAGAGATCTGTGCCATGTGCTATAGACTCTTTTCTTCATTCATAAACAATTATTTTCTTTATTACAAACCCATGCAACACTTAGACGAAACTAGTCTTGGAACCCTCTCTTGTTGTTCCAGTCGACTCTCAATTACCATACTAAACTCTCTCTTCTCTCAACTAATCTACTCCACTCTCTTGAGTGAACAAAATTCCCCCACACACTTTACATGTCCACATGCACCCCCCATATCTTCTTGGAGCATGGAAATCCTAACTAACTTGTCGGCTCATCCATCTCCTTGCCCATGATCATTCAGGTTATTATAGAAATCATTTACAAAAGATTCATGAAGATACACTCATAATTGGTCTGGATGCAGTCTCTTCTTGATTCTTTGCACATAGTGCAAAATTGGGTTGGAACACATGATATTCCTTTGGTTGGTGTTGATGATGATCCTTCCTGGGGCTGCGTAGTGTATCTCCATGGGTGCACGCAATATTGATTTGTGGTGTGCGCACAACTTCTTCAAAAGCTTAAGTGCTAACAGTTTTGACATTTTCATGTAAAAATAAATTGTTGTAACTATATATAATGGTGATGTGCATCGAGGATGGTGCAAAATCTAGTGGGAGGGGAATGTAATACCCCAATTTTGATCCTCGGTTCAGTATTGTATATGTATATGATGAATGGATAAAGACTAAATGATGTAATTTGTAATAGAACATTAAATGTTAATAAAATGGATCATCAATTGTAGGAGAGAAGGAAAAAATAAGGGGGCTATGACTCCAAAAGAGGGAAAATACAAGGGGGCTTAAGTAGGCTAAGGAAAAGGACCTTAGTAAGGGATTTAACTGAAAATCTTTGTAAAAATTAATTATGTCCCTTTATTATTAGTTGATTGTAGTTTTATTAAGCTGTGGAGGATTAGTCCATCAAGGAGGTATGTGGGTCTCCATAGAGATATGTGGCCCCTTCATGTCATGCAACTAAAAGCCTTACCTTTTGTCGTGCAAGTGAAATATTGTTTGGGTTGAAGGTTCGAGAGGGTAGTTCAAATGTTGGGGGTTGTTCAAATTATAAAAGAGATGAACTATTAGAAGTTTGAATTACCCTACAAACTATCCTTTATTTAGTGATGTCTTAAGAATTATCCTTGAGCGGATTGCCATGAGAATCCTATAAATTTTTTATGGAAAGCTACAACCATGAATTAAGTGAGAATTATGGTTGTATGGAATGGTAATGGCTATGATTGAGGAATTTCACTATAGCTAATAATTCCCTACAATCCTAGTAGTGAGATTTCCTAGGTAGCCTGTGCTAGAACCCTGGAGGAAAGTGGTATAGCCTCAAGGACCATTAACTAGAGAAGGGGACCCCATTCCTTGGGTTGTGTAGGATGATAGGGAAGATGGCTGTGAATTGAGAATTGTTATAGGTGTAATTAATGACTACGAGCCTTAGAATTCTGTCGTGAGAAGAAAAATTAGAGCCAACCATAAGAAGAGTACACCCTAGTGGATTTATAGCCTCAACTCGGGGTTGGCATTTGTTGTAGGGAGAGTTGGTGCAATAGGGATCCTATGATTGGGTGGAACATCCCTCTTCTACAACCAGTTGTTGAACAATTCTAGACAAATAAGTATTCATAAATGTATATGTGAATTGTGTTGAATTAATACTAAATTGTTATTGTTTATGTCGTGGTTGAATTGATTTCCAGTTTGTTATTTTGACTGCACATGTTAGCCTACATTTATGATTTAAGGTTTCATGATTCGTTGAATGGTTACATTTGTGTTGCGTAAATCTATATTTTCATGCCTACTTATGGTAAATAGTTAATAATAGAACAATGAGTTTGGTTCCTTAGTAAATTGGTGCAAATTTGGGGCATTAAAGTAGTACCCCATATCCTCAAAGTGTATAGAGGGTATTGGCTAGGTTACCTTATGGACCTTTGTTGTAAGGCCACTAGCATGGTGGTAAATTTGGGGGAATCTATTGTTTCTTTCATGGGTGTCAATGTGGAAGAGAAAGTGCAATTTATGCAAATGTTTACTTTTATAGAAGTTGATTTGCAATCATGTTTAAAGCACCTTGGGTTGTATTTAAAGCCTAATGACAATACCAAAAGGGATTGGGATTGGATGATTTCTAAGGCAGAAAAAAGATTATCTTTATGGTGTGATAGATGGTTATACGGGGGCAGATTGGTTATGGTTAAATTAATTCTAGAAGTTATTCCAATTTATTGGGTCTCTTTGTCCTTTATCTCTAAAGGTGTCTTGTAAAGCACCAAGCCCCAGGCTGGGTCACGCCACTACTAAAATGACTATATAACTTTTCTGATATCAATTATAAATGCGGAAATAACACACAACATGACATCCAAACTCATGCAACTATCTATGCTACTTAAAAACGTAAGTGAAATTACTTATATGTGCATGACAATAACTAAAAAACATACAACAACATTCAACCACATAAATAAATATTTAGGTGCATCATTCTACTCACAACAAGCAACATTACCCAAAATAACTCAGAGTAAAATGCACAACAAATATATCAACATTTAACACAAGTAAACACATCAAATAAGAACACTTATCTTATGAAATGTGCAACCTGCTGCAGAATACAAACGTTCCCCCCAACCATAGAATTGTTGTTCCAGTTCTCAACAACAAGTCACCCTTGAGTTGGGGCTATGAATCCACAGGAGACGATGGTCCCTAAGGCTGGTTGATGTCCCCCTCTCAACAGTCAATTCCCACAACTAATTTCAGTCCACCGACTATCTTCCCCACAACTTGCGCAACCTAGGGATGGGATCCCCCTTCACTGCTCATAGTCCCTTAGGCCTTCCCACTCCCCTCTAGGGATCTCAACACAGGTTGGAAAATAAATCTCTCTCTGTTGGGACCTCGAGAATTCTACAATTGAAATAGGAATTTACATAACAATAAAACACTTACTGCTCTTGACAATTTTCGAACAAAATATTGCTCACTGCCCTGTAGTCTCTCTTCCCATGAAATTGCAGCTCCAAACAACTACCAAACATGCCTGCTATGATTGTCTTCAAGCTTCAACACTCCAATCTCTCTTACTATTTAGAAATCTACATGTAAAAATGGCTTTGCATGCAAAAATGTGAATGTGTAATTTCGCCACAATACCCATATGAATTTCCTCTCTTTCTCTTGCTTTCTTGACTTACACTCTTCTCTAAGTTGATTGTACTCAGACCCCATACTCTTAATAACTATGGGATGTGACTTCTCACACCCACCCTCTTACATGAATTCAATGATTGGGCTCTAGAACACTCAACAGATAATGAGACGTTCATGGTAAGGATAATTTAGAAAGAAAACAAGTTTGGGTTTAATAGAAGTGGGTAAACTCTTCCCCCTTGGACCCCTTCCCTCTCTCATGGAAACTAATCCCCCAAATATTTGTTCGTATCCATCTACCATTGGTGATACATTTTATTTATTATATTCAATTTACATCATTTACATATTATATTGCTTTTCCCTCGGCCATACATTACATTTACAATGTATATTGTTAGTTTGGGGTTTGAAAATGGGGATGGTACGTTCCCCTCCCACTACAAACTGCACTATCCTTAGTGCACATAACCATATAATTTACACACACACACACACACAATGTCTTCAAGACCATAGCAGGTCCATTGAACCTTTACCAAGCTAATGGATTTGTTCCTGAGCATTTTGACTTTTCAGTTTAGGATGTGCACTGGTTCCACTCAGAATTCTCCTTCGTGTTCCACTCGGATCACAATCCAATCAATCATATGTTTAGGATCATGTACATACTTTTTTAATAAAGATACATGGAACATGTTATAAATTATCATGGATGTAGGCAGTGCTAGCATGTATGCAACTGGACCTATCCTTTCTAGAACTTCAAAGAGTCCACAATATCTCGCTGCCAACTTTGGGCAATTTCCCAATTTCGGCAAGCTTCTCTTAGCTTTAACTTTTAAAAACACATGCTCTCCCACTTTGAATTCTCTATGTGTTGTTCTTTTATTGACATATCTCTTCTTCCTTTCTTGTGCATTTTTCAAATTTTGCCTGATCTTTACCATTTATTCTTCCATTTCCCTTAACAATTCTGGCCCAATCATGACTCTATTTGCTGGGTTATCCCAACTTACTGGTGTGTTGCATTTTTTTCCATACAATGGTTTAAACGAGCTCATCTTCAATTATTCATGATACCCATTATTGTACGCATAATCAACTAAATGGATGTAATCCTCCCACCTAGAAGGCTTGTCCATTACATACATTCTCAACATATCTTCAACTATCTAGTTAATTCTCTCTGTCTACCCATATGACTCTAAGTGATATGTTGTACTTAAATTCAAATTGGTCCTAGATCCTTTAAATAACCCCTTCCAAAAATTGGAAGTGAACTTGGGATCTTGGTCTGACACTGTTGCCTTAGGCACACCATGTAGCCTAGCAATTTATTTCATATTTATTTTTGCAATATTGATTGCCTTATGAGTTACCTTCACTAGAATGAAATGTGGAGCCTTTGTAAGCTTGTCCACCACTACCATGATGGAATCATGTTGCCTTGTTGTCCTAGGAAATTTGGCAATGAAATTGATAGTAACAACTTCCAATTTCCATTTAGGAATGGGCAATGGTTGCAAAAATCCCACTGGATGTATGTGCTCAGCCTTGACCGTCTGACATTCCATGCATCTGGCCAAATAATCAATGATAACCCTCTTCATTCTAGGCCAAAAATATCATCCTCTTACAACTGTAATAATTTTCTAGTATCCTGGATGTCCAACATATGGCACATTGTGCATCTCCTTTAAAACCAAATTTCTTAATTCTTGAGAAATGGGAACATAGACTATGTTATCGAATAAGAGAATTCCATCCTCTTCTAGCTTGCAAACCTTATATTTTTGTTGTAGAATATTCTGCTGCAAGCTTTCTTTGACTTGCACATAATGTTGGTTTGTTGTTACAACCTCTAGAATTCTATCTTTTAAGTCTATCATGTACATACTAATGGTCATATCATGCATTTTATGCACCCTTATGCTAAGTGCATCAACCACCTTGTTCTCTTTTCCCTTTATGTTCTTGATGTCACAGTCATATTCATTGAGAAAGTTCAACCATTTAGTTTGCTTGGAATTTAGTGTTGGTTGTTCAAATAAGTACTTCAGACCACTATGGTCTGTCCTCAATTCAAATTTTCTGCCCATAAGTTAATGCCTCCACATCCTTAAAGCATGTATTATGGATGCCAACTCTAAGTCACGCATGGCATAATCATTTCATGCTCCTTAAATTTTCTGGACTCATAAGAAATTACATGTCCATTTTGTGCAAGGACTCCACTAAGCCCTTCCTTGCATGCATCTATGTGCACAACAAAATCCTCATTTGGATCTACAACTTTTAGAATAGGTGCACTAGTTAGCAAATCCTTGAATGATTGGAAATTCTATTTGCACTTGGCACTCCATTCAAACTTTACTCCTTTCTTTTGAAAATATGTTATTGGGTGTGCAATCTTGGAGAATCCCACAATGAATCTCCTGTAATATCCAACTAGACCCATAAATGATCTAACCTTTGAAATGTCTGTTGGCGTTGGCCAACTCTTGATTGCTTCAAACTTCTTTGTATCCACTGCTATGCCATCTTTTGAAACAACATGACCCAAATAATGGATCTGCTTTCGATAAAAAAAAGTGCATTTACTCAACTTGGCATACAACTGGTTCTCTCCCAACACTTGTAGCACCATCCTTAGATGTTTCTCATACTCCTCCTATGTCTTAGTATAGATAAGAATATCATCCAAGAATACAATGACAAACTTTTCCAAGAAATCTCTGAACAACCCATTCATTAGACACATAAATTTAGCAGGTGCATTTCTCAACCCAAAAGGCACCACTACAAATTCATAGTGTCCATACCTTGTCTGAAAGGTTGTTTTTTCTAGCATCTTCTTCTCTAAGTCTCACTTGATGATAACTTGATCTCAAGTCTATCTTGGAGAATATATTTTCTCCCTTCAACTGATAAACAATATCATCAATCCTTGGCAAATGATATTTGTTCTTGACTATAACCTTGTTCAACTGTTTGAAGTCAATACACAACCTTGACGTTCCATATTTTTTCTTAACAAATTGAACTGGGGCACCCCAAGGAGAAACACTTGGGCATATGTACCCCTTATTCAACAACTCTTCTAGCTGCATTTGCAATTCCTTCAGCTCCAACGTGATCATTCTATAGGGATTTTTGGACACTGAGGCAACTCCGAGCATTAAATCAATAGAGAAATATATATCCCTCTTTGGTGGAAATCTTGACAACTCCTCAAATACATCTTCATACTCTTTCAAGACTGAATAATCTTCAAGACTTGGCTCCTTATCCTTCATTGGATCTTCCATATGGGCTGCATATATCTAACACCCTTTTCTAAAACTTCTCTTCAACTGCAGTGTTGAAATCTCTCAGACATAAATAAGCCTTGGAATACCTTGCACTACCCTTGAATTCCCTTCCTCATCAAGACATGTGAAATCCTTGTTATAACAATATACGACAACACGATGCTTTTTATTTTCAATCTATACCAATCAAGCAGTCATAAGACCCAACCAATATGATATTCAATTTTTCCTTGGTGTTAATTCCATTCACGTTTACTGGGAAATCATTAACAAGCTCATTGATTCTTCTCTTGGTTCCAGTAGCTAGTTGAACTAACCAAGATTTTTCATGCTTACATTTCTTCAATTTAAATCTTTCAACTAGATTTGATCTATATAACGATGACTAGATCTAGAATCAATCAAAATAACTATGGGTTGATTATCAAACTTACCTTCCACTTCAATCATATGGGATTGATAGTCTGCTTGTCTATTTTCCAAGGTTGCATAGATCCTTGGCATGCTTCCACCCACATCCTCTATTGTCTCCTCTTTCTTGATGTTATGCACAATCCTAATTTTATCTCCATGACGAGGACAATCTTTATACATGTGATCTCCTTCACATCCACAACACTTTATGGGCTATTGTCTTGGCCTCTTTCCCAAGGAATATTTCATTTTATGATCACCTTGATATGTCTTCCCTTGTTGATGTGCTTGAGATATATTCCTGATGAAAGGTGGCTTGAGTGCTTTCTTCCTTTTATCCACAATCCTACTTTTATCTCCATGGTGAGGACAATATTTATACATGCGATCTCCTTCACATCCCTGACACTTTATGATTTGTTGTCTTGGCCTCTTTCCCATGGAAACTATCATTTTTTGATCACCTTGATATGAATTCCCTTGTTGACATGCTTGAAATATATTATTGATGAAAGGTGGATTGAGTGGTTTCTTCCTCTGATCCATCTTTCCTTTCTTCTTATCATCCCATGCCTTTTGGAAATTTGGCCTTCCTCTGTTATGCTCATACAAATAATTATCCTTTATTATGGCTTCTTCTAAATTCCCAGGCTCATCAAACATAATTTTATCCTCGTAGAAGGATGGAAGTCCACTTAGGAACCTTTGAATTTTGACATTCTCATCCTCGATGAAGCTCACATGCCTGAGAAGTTCCAAAACTTTTCTCTCATATTCATCCGTGGTCATGTTCCCAAGTTTGAGTTCAAAGAACTCTTACATCTTCTTGTCATAATATTTCTATGAGAAGTACTCTAGCCGGAAATATTTCTTGAACTGCTTCCAAGAAATTCTCTTTTCATCAAGGTGCTTAACCTGTTGAAATCGATCCCACCAGATAGATGTCTTTCCTTGAAGGTGGTAGGCTGCATTTCTAACTTCTACATTTGATGAGTAATTATATAATTGAAAATATTTCCTCATTTCCAGAAACCATGCTTCTGTGTCTTCTCCTTTCTTGTTCTCTCCATCAAATGATGGTGGCTTGATTTTCCTCAGCTCCCCTTGCAAGCTATATTATCCATGTCTCCTCCTCAGATTCCTAATAGGAGACATACTTGGGTTGTTGTCTGACCTTGAACATGTTTATTCTCTTTTGGTTGAGTTCCCTTGGTAATGATGATGTTGATGCCTACTAACTCTCCTTTATTGTCTAGATCCTCCATGATCATCCCTCCTATGACGATATCTAGAAACTTCCACTTGCCTTTGTTAAGCCCTAAATAGTGGCACATTACCCCTTAATTGGGGCATATTGCATTAATATTGTTATTTTATTCATGTCGAATTGGGTCCATTAGTTGTAATTGTACGTCCTAGTCTCCTATATATACCAAGGAGACCTTTTCCTTTGGAATCATCTTGTATTTGTGAATTTATGCGGTGTATAAGGAGGTTTCCCCCTCAAAGAGACTTATCATCTGAAATTATCTACCTGTCAAGGCATGGAGTACTTATTCTGATGTTTTTATGCTATTTGGATATTTGTTTCCTAACATTTGGTTTCAGAGCTCAAGGTCTTGGGGTTTTGCTGCTACATCTGAGACACCTTGAAATTTTTGCTATAAATTTTTTTTTTTTTGGAGGGGGGGACATTTCAAAAGGAATGCCTTAAGGGATATTTAGTAGAAGGATCAAGGTACTTGTGGTTAAAATATAAACTTCTGTCTCTTTATACTTTAGGAGATATAGCATGTGGAAGATCGGGTTCTTGAATCATCCTGAATTCAGTCATCTCGGAATTTTCGCTATAATTTTTTTTCTGTGATGTTTCAGATGGATATTTAGAGGAATTATCAAGGTATGTGTAATTAAAATTTCAGCTTATGGGGCATCTTAATTTTGGAGATACACCATGTGTAAGATAGGGTAGCTGACTAGTCCTATTAACTAGTCTCAAACAAGTGTTCAGGGTAAAACAATGATATCTTCTTGAGTGAGTATCCAAATTAAGGTAGACTAGTTGCATTGGATAGTGGACACTATGTAGTATTTATGGTGTGAGTTTCAGAATAATATATTATATATTGTGCACTTGGCATGCTTTACAAGTACGCTCTCCTAGAAAGGCCAAAAATCAACAAGGTGTGGGGAAGTTACCATAACTTGCACTTGGCACATCCAATTTTGATTAGACCTATGGCATTGCAAAGAGGAAATATCAGATAACTACAAAACAAAATTTCAGACCCAGAAGGTTCGAAATTTTAAAGATACAATAGAAGAAAGGTTGGCTAGCAGAACAACATCCAAATCAAGGTTTAAAAGGTGCATTTTTTTTGTTGGAAATTTGCATATCTTTTGACTAGACGATCCAATTGGGGTGATTCAAAAAGTAGAATAAAGTGGGATAAAAGGAGTATCACATAAATTTAAGAGAAACTTAGGGATTTTTTTAGGTACATACGTGTTCCGACGTCTCTAAACGTAGGAGCTGTCGTTACTGGTCAGCGCTACAACTCAGGGACAATGTGGTTCTTCCATGTACCTAGAGTATATCGGAAGGCCCCTTTTGAACAATTGCATGTTAGAAAACAATACTATAGATCTGAGCTCCCACGTACCTGGCATATATCGGGATGCCCCCTAGAATCCTAATACTTATCGAGTAAACCTTTTGGCCATCTTGTTGGTATAGTACATCGAGAACAACACTCGAGGAGATCACTCTATAGTACCTGGGTAGTTGGATAATACAACTAAGGGCATGGTCAAGCCTCCATAGTTAGTACCCTAAGATATTGGGCCGAGTACTATTATTGGACCCCACACGTATATCAGAGAGCTATAACACCTGACACTCCCTTGTATGTGAGGACCTCTACCTAAGCTAATCAAGAATTCCTACCTTGCAATGATACTTGGCCAACATGCCACCAAAAAATGGAACTTCTACGCCAAATAAGCCTTCAGACAATCCTACTTGGACTCTCGATGAAGGTGAAGAAATGCATAGAGACATAAATGATTTACAAAAGAAGGCAGTAACAATAGATGAACTACAAGGGATGATGGATTCAATTGAAGCTAAGTTGGAAGCGATAATGGATACTAAGATGGATGGTTTAAAAGGGGAGATAATGGAAGGATTGAAAAAGTTGCTAATTGAGAGGCCACTTGAAAGTGACAATGTATCCCATGATATTTCTAATGAGGACACAAGGAAGATGAATCAAGACTGGAGAAACTCCAACTTTGGTTTGAAGACCAACCAATTTCCTAAGATCGATATGAGGAAGTTTGATGGCAAGGATCCAATCACATGGATACTCCAGATGGAGCATTTCTTTGATCTACATAATGTGCCACACACGCAAAAGGTATGAGTTGTGTCTTTATATTTAGAATCCAATTAGTTTGTGTGGTATCGATGGCTTTGTTCTCGCAAATCACTTGTCACTTGGGCAATTTTCACAGAAGAAATGATAACACACTATGAGGATACAAGGAGAAATACCTTCTTCAACCAATTGATAAATCTCAAGCAAAAGGGTTCAGTTGCAGAGCACATTGAGAACTTCCAAAGATTGAATATAAAGGTAGTAGATATTCTAGATGATCACCTGATTGATTTATTTATAGGAACTTTAAAGGATAACATTCAACATGAGGTTCGCCTTTGGGAACCCAAATAATTGGAGAATGTGTTCAGGGTGGCGAGGAATGGTGAGAAAACATTGGGTTTCCTATTGAAGATTCCACTTGGGAAGATGATTCTTTTATACAGGAGCATCCAAAATTACTCGAGCGTTGTGGACAATACTTTTCTGAAGGAGAGGGGCATGTTAAGCCCTAAATAGTGGCACATTACCCATTAATTGGGGCATATTACATTAATATTGTTATTTTACTTATGTCGGCTTGGATCCATTAGATGTAATTGTACCTCATAGTCTCCTATATATACCAAGGAGACCTTTTCATTTGGAATCATGTTGTATTTGTGAAATTATGTGGTGTATAAGGAGGTTTCCCCCTCAAAGAGGCTTATTATATGAGATTATCTATTTGTCAAGGCGTGAAGTACTTATGATTATGTTTTTATGCTATTTGGATATTTGTTTCCTAACAGCCTTGTACCAACTTCTTGCTTTGTGCCCAAATATTTGTTGACTTGCTTCTACATCATATTCAGACTCTGAAGTATCTCCTCCTGAGATTTCATGATCTTTTGGTTATTGGCCCTATAGCTTTGCACTTCTCTTTTCAGACTTCTCATAGTTACAATCTCTTGCATGTCTCTTATTCTATTAGACTTTGTCTCAACATTTCCCATGTTGACATGCAGACCTCTGATCTCCTGCTCATGGCTATAAGACCCTTGTGCATTCCCCATATCTCTAGTTCTCATATATGAACTAAAATTTGTTTTCTTGTACCTCTAATTCTACAAGAATATGCATGCAATAATTGTTGTTAGAGTTAAGCATATTGCAAAATATCTATTAATTAGATTACAAGTCATTCTTCATTTCAAATTATGAAGAACACAAATGCACTAATCTAATTTTTGGATTTATAGATGGCTTCTCCTCCTCAAAATATTTCTAGTGACTATTTGTTTGTTCAAATATGAGCTCCTAGATGCAAGTTGTGGTCTCTATAAGTTTAGATTGTTTTCTCATTTTAGCCATGTATGTTACAAGTGTATTCTTTCTCTTCCTACACATTTTTGCATACCCATATTCCAAATCTGGTTTCATAGTTGTCTTATGTGGTTCATAATATTTCCATAGACTACTCCTGTGCCCTAAACAAACCTCTAATCAAGGAGTTATGTCCTTTGGAAGTAAATTGGTGCTGAAAATATACCCTTAGTTGTTTCAGTTGTAACTTTCTCATACGAGCTATGTTTTGTGTTCAAAATAGCTCGTTGGAAAGCTCTCTTTGAGTTCTTTTATTTGAGTTGTAGAAACTCTATATGGTGCCTTTGACACTTATATCTTTGAAAATTCGAATTCCTAAAAACATTGTTTAGGGCCTCAAAATCACTCTGCAAGTTTATGACCTTCATAAATCATAAATTTTCATAGAAAATTGACTATTTTTATTATTATAACACTCCCTTAATATGAGTCGTCAATCTCAAAATTGGGAGAAATCTTAGCTATTAATTCACTAAACCTTCCTCAGGCCCGCAGATGAATCTCCACCATTGATCACCGACTCGGAGCAATTTGGATCATTGATTTTCCAACACTATATTGACGATTGACGATTGGTTATTTCTTTGTTAAATCAAACTTGCTCACTAATTTCCCTGAACCTTGATCATCAACCATCAACCATTTTTTTTTAGCAAGCCGATGTTTTCCCATAAATCTTGTCGAACCTTGATTATCAACGATTGGCCATCGACAAATTTCCTTGGAAATCAACTTGTTTACAAATTCCGTCGAACCCTGGTCATCGTCCATCTCTTGGTTGATGTGGCATGACACGTAGATGATGACATGGAATGATACATGGATGCTGAAATGACACTATCACTAATGTGGCATGACACATGGATTTTTACGAGGCAAGACACATCACTCATCCTCTTTCCTTTATCGAAGATCGTCAATTTCTCTTGGATGAATTAAACACCTCACTAAATCTACCGAACCCTGATCATCGACCATTTGCAATTGGAGATTTCCTTTGGACGCATGAAACCTTTCACCAAATTCTTCCAACCCCCAATCATTGACCATCGACAATCATATATTTCCTTTGGCCAAACTAAACTATTTGCCAAACTCACCAATCTAATCATCGACCATCAACGATTTCCATTGCAAACCAATTTTTTTTTCAAATATCCCCAACCAGACCATCGATCATTGACAATATCTCTTGGAAAAGTCCAACACTTAGAATTTTCAACCAAATCCTAGATGAATCTAGGCCATTGATCTTCAATTCAATATGATCTTGATCATTGATTCACCAAACTTTTTCGAACTGCGAAAAAAAATGTTGGTTTTTGATTCTTTAATTTCACCAATTTGTGAAAATAAGTCATGGGTGTCGATTCTCTTCTTTTGGAAAAACTCTGAAAAAATCACAAGTTTTTAATTCAATTTACGATGAATCTAGGGCATTGATCTCAAAATCAACCACAATCTTGGTTGTCGATTCACCAAACTCTCTTGGATTCTTTGACCTCAATTAGAACATGAATTTCGACCTTCCAGGTCGAATCTAACTCTCCAATATTCTTGATTAATGCCATTAAACCCATGAGATAGTTCCAGGGCATTTAAAACTCGAATTTTCTCACGAATTTATTGATTTCACTATGATTTTTCACCATTTTCCTGAAAATTCATCACAAATAGAAATATGTAACAACGAAGTTTTACCCAAATTTGCACTGATTCTTCGCCAATACAGGTCCAATGTTGAACTTAGGCTCTAATACTACTTTGTAATGCACCCAACCAAAGGCTAGGTCATGCCACTGCTAAAGGAATATATAAAATTTCTGATATTGATTTGAAATGTGGAAATAACACACAACATGACATCCAAACTCATGCAATTGTCTATGCTACCTAAAAACGTAAATGACATTACTTATATGTGCACAACAATAACTAAAAAACATAAAACAACATTCAACCACATAAATATAGATTCAGGTGCATCATTCTACTAACAAAAAGTAGCATTACCCAAAATAACTTAGAGTACAATGCACAACAACTGTATCAACATTTAGCATAAGTAAACACAACAAATAAGAACACTTATCTTATGAAATGTGCAAGCCGCTGCAGAGGACAAATGTTCCTTCCAACCATAGATGCGTTGTTCCAGTTCTCAACAAAAACTCACCCTCGAGCTGGGGCTATGAATCCACAAGAGACAATGGTCCCTAAGGCTAGCTAATGGTCCCCTCTCAAGAATCAATTCCCACAACAAATTTCAGTCCACCATCTCTCTTCCCCACAACCTGCACAACCTAGGGATGGGATCCCCCTTCACTGCTCATAGTACCTCAGGCCTTCCCAGTCCCCTCCAAGGCTTCCAACACAGGTTGGAGAGGAAATCTCTCTCTGTTGGGACCTCAAGAATTCTACAGTTGTGATAGGAATTTACACAACAACAAAATGATTGCTTCTCTTGATAATTTTTGAACATAATATTTCTCACAAGCTCGCAACCTCTCTTCCCATGAAATTGCAGCTCCAAACAACTACCAATTGAACCCACTATGGTTGCCTTCAAGCTTCAACACTCCAAACTCTCTTTTTGTCCAAAAATCTCCATGTAAAAACTGTTTTGCATGCAAAAACGTGAATGTGTAATTTTGCCCCTCTACCCATATGAATTTCCCCTCTTTCTCTTGTTTTCTTGACTTAAACTCTTCCCCAAGATGATCATACTTATCCCCCGTGCTCTCAATAACTATGGGATGTGACTTCTCACACCCACCCTCTTATATGAATTCAATGGTTGGGATCTAGAACACTCAACAGATAATGGAAGGTTCATTTTAAGGATAATTTAGAAAGAAAACAGGTTTGGCTTTAATAGACATGGGTAAACTCTACCCCCTTGGAGCCCTTCCCTCTCTTTTGGAAACTAGGCCCCCAAATCCTCATCTGTGTCCATTTGCAGCTGGCGATACATTGTATATATTATATTCAATTTACATCATTTACATATTACATCGCTTGGCCCTTGGTTGTACATTACATTTACAATATACATCACTAGTTTGGGGTTTGAAAATGGGGATGTTACATGTCTTGGAGGAAGTAAAAAGACTAAGTTTCAAATTCCTTTGGGTTGGTGATTGTAAGAGGAAGAATTTCCCATGGGTATATTGGAAAAAAAATCACATTCCCGAAAGAAATGGTATTAAAAATATTCATTGCTTTGCAAGAGCAATGGCTACAAAATGTGTGTGGAGACTTATTGAAGGAAGAGGGATGTAGTGTAAGGTGGTAAAGAAAAAATATATTGATCCCTTATTTGTGGAAGATTAGATAATATCAGATTCTAAATCTTTTCAAAATGCCTTAGTTATATGGAAGACAATAGTTTTGGCCTTCTCATTGATTGGAAAATTACTAGTGTGGAAGGTAGGTGCTAGAAATAAAGTGAATCTAGGAGATGATCCATGGGTTAGATGTGATGAAAACTGTAAGTTACCTAGGAATATGGTAGAAGTTTTGAGAGCTGATGGATTTTATTATTTGTATCAAGTACTTGATCCTATAAGAACAACTATTATAAGTCTAGAATGGTGTGATGCTCGGAGGATGGGTTTTGTTGGGGAAGAGGGCCAGATTTGGAAAAAATATTCCCATGCTTTAAAAAGTAGTCAAGTTAGGATAAAAGAAGATGAAGATGAAGATGAGATTATTTGGTCCAACAATCATGTTTGTGGTAGATATACTCCAAAGTTAGGTTATAAAGTTCTCAGGGAGGAAGATTTGCCCAAGAATAAGATGCAGTGGTACAAAGGGGTGTGGAAATTCAAGGTGTTGGAGTTACTTCACACACACCTAGGATTTTTTTTCCTAAGGTTTTTCCTTGTTTATTAGTCATAATTAGTCATTATCCAGTCTCATGTATTTTAGGGGAGAATATTCCACCTAGAGAATATTCTCTTTCATTTGACACTTCAATTTGACTAGTTGAGTTGAGTTTAGATGTTGCATTGGTTTTGTCACCATGCAACATTGGGATCATCACCATGAAACATTGGGATCATCACCATGCTAATGTGCACTTGCCTTGGGATCATCACCATACTGGCGCATTACCCTTGATTCCTTGATCTACTCCTCACTACTCTATGTTTAGTCACTTAATTGAAGACTAGTTGACTAGTTAACTCAACTACGTTGCAGTTCACTCCCGTAACTGCCTGAGAGACTAGACTAGGTGGAAGTTCACTCCCATAACTGCTGGTGTGTGTCCAGATCACTCTAGACCACCAATATGGCACATTGGTTCGCCTCAAGTGCGCACTCATTGAGTTATACATAGTATATCATGTGTAAATTATTCATTATTCATTACGGTTAATGAGAATTCTTATATTCTTTCTCTCCTTCTTCTTCTTTCTCAAATTCTCTCTGAAAATGTGTGTATTATTGTTTATCTAGATACATTATGTGCAGGCTCAACACATTTGCATGGTATCAGAGCCGACAGACTGCTAAGCAAAAGCTGCACCAAAATTGTTTGCAGGTACAAAAGATTGAAGACAACGGAAAGATGGATTTCCAAAAAGAATTCATTCTTACACCTTACAACTACTTTGCATGGAAGGAGAAAATGACCATACATATCTGAACCATAGGGTTGTACAGGTTAAAATTGAATATAGAGACAAAACCAACATCATCCATATAAAAATCCAAGTACTTAAATCGCATGGATGAGGCACTTAGAACAATTTGCAGTCTTATTTCTCCCGATCTCCTTTTTCACATATCTTCCTGTAAGACTCCCAAGAAAGACTGGACCACCTTGGAAGGGATCTTTGGAAAACATGATGAGATAAGGGGACACATGATGGAGGTGGGTCTACTCACATTAGATCCAAAAAGCTTTGACAATATCCAAGATTTCTTTACAAAATTCAAGGATTTACTGTCACAACTCAAAGCTTGTGGGGTTGATAAATCGAAGGAGGAGAAACAAATGGTTCTCGCCATTCTCTCCAAGCTTGGTCCTGAATTATCTGTAGTTGTATCCACATTCCATTCGGTCATATTCGCCTCTGGAGCCATTTGGAAGATGCCTTTTCTTGAGGACTTTATTGAATCCCTAACATAAGAGCAAACCAAGCTCATCAACATGGGCACAATCAAAGGCCCAAGGGCACATGCAGTCACTGTGCAAGATGGCAGCCAAAAATATCAGAAATCTAAATAAAAATATAAACGGAAAGCTCATGCAAGGGTACACAAAACCCTTCACTGATGCCTCCGGATCCAAAGGGGAAAAGGGAAGAAAAGGGGAGAAATGAACGTACTGTCACAAAGGATTCCATCCAGAATCCACATGCATACAAAAGAAAATAGATCTAATGTCTCAAATACTTCAACAAAACAAACTTGGAGATCGCATCCTCAAGGGTGCCAAGAAGAAGAAGCCATAAGATCTGAATTCCAAGAAAGACAATTCTAGCCATGCCTTGATTGCCATCAACTCCTCTCCCGATGCTTGGATCGTAGATTAGGGAGCATCACATCAAATGGCTACCTCAAAAGCAGTATATTCTTCATTGGATGCATGCAAAGGTCCTCCTATTCTGATGAGGGACAACTCTTTTGTCGAAGTCACCGACAAAGGAAGGATTGAACTCACCAACGAAAGCTTCGAGAATGTGTTGCATGTTCCCAAACTTTCCGTCAACCTTCTCTCCGTGCATCAGATGACGAATCCCGGCACTGGAAAGAAATTCATATTCACACCAAATATCATGGACATATACGACATGCAAACGAACTCCAAGGTTGCTACTGGTGAGGTAAATCATTAGTTTAGATTGCATACATTTTCTGAATTCATTGAACCTGATTCTTCTTTACTGCTTACTCATGCTGATGAAAGTAGTAGGACATGGCATGAAAGGTTTGTACATTTGAAGTTCAGATACATGAAACAACTTAGCAAGAAAATATTGGTTGATGGTCTACCATACATCCATTTCTCCAAGGGAGTATGTGAGGGATGTGTTCTCTGGAAACACCCTCAAGAGAAATTCGACAAAGGAAAGTCTCAGAGAGATTTTGTGCCTTTAGATCTGATCCACATTGACCTTATGGGTCCTTTTCCGTATCCATCTATCACCTAAGCGAGTTTGTTCTCATTTTTGTTTATAATTTCTCACGTTTTACATGGATCTACTTTCTGAGGCAAAAATCCGAGGTCTTTCAACACCTCAAATATTTCAAAGCCCCGGTTGAGACACAGTCCAAAAAGAAGATAAAATTCCTCGGAACTGATAATCGGGGATAGTATGTCAATCATGAGATCCATGATCTTTTCCATGAGGCAGGGATTCAATTGCAACACACAGTTCCCTATACTCCGCAGCAAAACATAGTTGCTGAGTGGAAAAACAGATCTCTAAAGGAGATGGCATCTTGCATGCTGCATGCGAAATCACTACCACAAAGACTATGGGCCGAAGCACTTAATTGTGCAACATACATCCAAAACAGATCTCCCTATAGATCTGTCAAGGATAAGACCCCCTATGAGGCTTAGAGTGGGCTCAAACCGGAAGTGACCCACTTTCGCATTTTCGGTTCACGTGCATGGACCCAGATTTCCTCTGAAAAGAGGAAGGAACTTGATCCACATAGCACTGAGTGTATTTTTGTTGGATACCCTGACGATGTGAAGGGATATAGTCTTATTTATCTTTCCTCGGACCGGCTCATCATCGAGTGTAGTGTCCAATTCGAGGAAAGTGTCTCCCATGTACCTCAATAGTTGCATGCAGGCACCTTCATTCTTCCACCTATCCAAGATGATGAGAATGCACATGCCGACTCATCTTCAGATGAGATTTATGATTCAGAGGACTCAGATGATTCAAAATCAAATTCAATATAGTCAGATGTAGAGTCAGAGCATCCAGATGGAGTTGCAAAGCTAGAGAAGAGGCTCAAGTGTGCGCAGACTACTCTTCATGATGTAGGGGATCTCATTGGTGATCCAGTCGATACTATGAGGATTCTATCTGATTTCGTGGAGCCTCCTATTGCACTCACTGCCACCGAACCATTGCCCTCCAGGCATATTTTCTTGGTTCAATCTTTTGATCCATAGTCTTATGGCGAGGCTGTTGGAAATCCCTTTTGGGAATCCGCCATGAAGGAGAAGTACAACTCCCTCCTCGAGAACCAGACTTGGGATCTGGTTCCCCTTCCTTCTGGGAGGAAACTTGTCAGATGTAGATGGGTCTACAGGACCAAGATTGCAATGGATGGACAAATTAGCAGATACAAATCCAGGCTTGTTGCCAAAGGATTTCAGTAGGTGCAAGGTATTGACTATGATGAGACCTTTGCTCTAGAAGCGAAGATGGATTCCATACGATTGGCACTTGCCATTGTGGCAACCAAGGAATGGGAAGTCCATCAGATGGACACAAAGAATGCATTTCTTCATGGTGATCTTTGTTAGGAGATCTATATGGAGCAGCCCCAAGGATTTATGCAGGACTCATCTTTGGTCTGTTGACTGAAGAAGTCCCTTTATGGTCTCAAGCAGGCTTCGAGGGCATAGTATGCTAAGATGGACTCCTACATGTTGTCATAGAAATTATTACGTTGTAAATCAGACCTGAATGTATACATGCTCAGGACGACTGATTCACTTCTACTTTTAGTTCTGTATGTTGATGATTTGTTGATCATCGGTTGCTCGACTTCATCTATTGCTGTAGTCAAGAGAATTCTACATGACAGGTTTTTGATGATGGACATGGGTCTGTGACACTTCTTCCTCAGACTCGAGATCAGTCGGGATGCATCAGGCATCAAACTGTTTCAGGCTGAGTATGCACAAGATCTTCTTGAGAGATTTCACATGACAGACTGCAAGTCTGCTCCAACTCCTTTCCTATCAGGAGTCAAACTTGAGGACGACGGGTAGATTCCATTGGTTGACAACACACTATACAAACAACTAGTGGGGAGCTTATTGTATCTCACACAATCCATACCAGACCTGTCCTATGCAGTTGGCATAGTTTCTAGGTTCATGTAGGAGCCGCATGAGCTACATTGGAAGGCTGCAAAGTGTATCCTTAGATATGTACATGGCACTATCACCTTTGGGATTCATTATGAAAAATAATCTACATTAGATCTCCTCAGGTTTACTGATTCTGACTGGGTTGGCAATAGCACTGATCGTAAGTCCACATTTGGTTACTCACTCAATCTTGGTTCTGGGCCTACCTGTTGGTCGAGCAAGAAGTAAGTTGGCATTGCTCTATCTTCAACCGAGGAAGAGTACAGAGGGGTAGTTAACATAACCATTCAGGCTATGTGGCTACAACATTTTCTCGCTGAGTTGGGAATTCAGTTTCATCGGCCGATCGTCATCTGGTGTGACAACGAGAGCACTCTGAAGTTATGCAGAGATCCAGTTCAGAGGCATCGGATGAAGCACATTGATATCCACATAAAATACATCCGAGACTTAGTACACGAGGGGATCATTGACCTACAGTTCTATCCTTCAGCAAAACAGATGGCATACATCTTCACCAAGACATTCACTGAGAAAAAGTTCCAATCTCTGTGAAGTCATCTTGGAGTGAAGGACACAGTTGCCTAGCAACTGTAGTTCTTCTTTTTACATACATTGTACCTTGAGGGGGGGGTTTTCCCATGAGGTTTTCCCTCTTTCCTCACTTTATTTCAGTGTATCTCTTGTATTTGGGTACCTAACATGGCCCCGTTGCTGGGACCCATTCTTTATTTTCACCATAGTGATGTTTAGGGGGGGGTGTTGGAGTTACTTCACAGACACCTAGGATTTCTTTTTCCTAAGGTTTTTCCTTGTTTATTAGTCATAATTAGTCATTATCCAGTATCCTATATTTTAGGGGAGAATATTCCACCTAGAGAATATTCTCTTTCAGTTGACACTTCAGTTTCAATAATTGAGTTGAGTTTAGATGTTGCATTGGTTTTTTCACCATGCAACATTGGGATCATAACCATGTTAATGCGCACTTGCCTTGGGATCATCACCAGACTGGCGCATTACCCTTGATTCCTTGATCTACTCCTCACTACTCTCTATTCAGTCAGTTAACTGAAGACTAGTTGACTAGTTAACTCAGCTTGATGGCAGTTCACTCCCGTAACTGCCTGAGAGACTAGACTAGGTGGTAGTTCACTCCTGTAACTACTGGTGTGTGTCCAGATCACTCTAGACCACCACTATGGCACATTGGTTCTCCTCTAGTGCACACTCATTGAGTTATACATAGTATATCATGTGTAAATTATTCATTATTCATTACGGTTAATGAGAATTCTTCTATTCTTTCTCTCCTTTTTCTTCTTTCTCAAATTCTCTCTACAAATGTGTATATTATTGTTTAGCTAGATCTATTATGTGTAGGGTCAACACATTTACACAAGGGCCCACTCAAAACAATTTTTTTGATGTGGCTAGCTATAAATCAAAGGATCTCTACATGGGATGCCATGCAAAGGAGAAGATGGTTGGGTCTTGGGAGATTTCCATTATGCAAGGTATGTTAGGAATACATTCCATATATTTCCATTCATTTTTCATATGTTGTTTCTGCGTGGAAGGAAATTGATGTTCTATGTTCCATTAGGTATGAGAAATCCATGGGGAGGTGCATAATGTGGAGCTTTCTCTTACTACTCGGTGTCAAAATCTCCCGATAAGGGTGTGTAAGGAACTGCCTCTTAATTTTTCTTGGGGGATTTGTCTCACTAGGAATTCAAGTCTATTTGAAGCTATTATTACCCCTCCACAACTATGTGCTTCTTAAGGACTATCAATTCTTAAACATTTCAAACAAGTTAATGATAAAAAGTCCCCAAGAGTGGTGATAAATGAAGTTATTGACAAATATGGATCCTGGGCCTACTTTGATAGGCTGCCTAGAGGGAACCACTGATTGGAGGGGTAGGGCAGATAATATATCTATCTGACACTCACTGGTACAAATTTAAAGCAATCCATGATAGAAGTTCCAATACCAAAGTTGAATTGTTGGTCTTAAAATAGGTTTTAAGTGTGGCAACAAATAAGGTTGTCCAAAAAATTTAAATCATGGGTGATTCTCTGTTAGTCATATAATGGATGAAGGGGGAATGAGAATTATAAATTTTTATTCTAAGGCCCATATTTGAGGAGATCTTGAATATTAGAGATGTGATAGTTGATGTTTCTTTTATGCATGTTTATAGATAAAGGAACATGAAAATAGACTTACTATCAAAATAAGGATTGCATATGCCTACTGGATATTAGCACAGGTGGGAAAAACAAGAAGACAATCTTCCTAAATACAATCTAGGTTGCTTTATGTGAGGTGTTCATGATTTTTTATATCTTAGGGTTTGGAGTGGAAGATGCTAGGATTTGTTTTGGATGCCTATGGATATGTGTAACATCAATTTGTTTCACATTTGAGAGACAATGTTGGAAGACTATATTAAACAAACACTTAGAGATTTGCTAAAGATTTGTAGTTGTTGTGTATACTCTAGATCACAGGTTTCGTTTTTAGAAGTTTAGGATAAGAGGGAGAACTTGTTTTGAGTTTAGTAGGTTCAATGACCTTTGGTATGAAGTTGCAACCAATTGTTGTATATGGGTTGTGATGATGTAGTTATCAGTAAAATTGCTACTTTGTGATATTGTATAGAAGGCTGAAGAGCCATTAAAAAAATGATTCTTTTATTTTATTTTTTATTTATTTTTATTTTTATTTATTTTTGTTTTTTAAATAAAATTGCGATTTTTTTTTGGGGAAAATAAAAATATTATAAACTTATTTTAGAGAAATAATGTCTAAAATTGCCAATAGACCTTCTTTAAAGGACATATCTTCCTCTGTCTACTTGTCTTCTTTCTCATTTAATATCATATGTATACGTTTAAATATAACCACAAAGAATATGATTTTTACCTCATTGATTTTATCCATGATTGGAAGAAGCATTAAATTTTCCAACTTATTATTTCCATCTGCCCAATCAATTATGAGCTTGGAATCACCTATTACTTGCATATTGGTTACGCCTCTGTCGACAACTAACTTTAACAACATCCACAAATCACTTAGTGATGTCCTATTGTTTGTACCTTGACCACTTCTTCTCTTAAATGAAATGAATTTTTTTCCACCATGTATAAGATGCCACCTACTCCATGTATCCTTGGCGAGCCTTGGCATGTTGTAATGAACTAGCCCCATGCCTTAGATATATTAATATTTGGATTCCTTATTACTCTTGACCTTTTACAATTCGTAGACTTCCTTATTTATCCACAATCATAACTTATCTAATGACTAACATGTATTGGCATAACCTCTTTCTCCTAAAATGTCATTTCATTCCTTGCTATACATAGACCTAGGGTTATGGTACAAGATAAAGCCCTATGTTCTATAATTGATTTGTTATTGAACTAGGTTTTAAAACATTTAATAATGTTTCCTGTAGCCTAGGTCCTTTCTCCATTCATCATTTTCAAAGCTTCCATCTATACTTATTCAATGAAAGAACATTGCACAAATAAATGATCTATTGATTCATCACTTGATTTACATAATATGCACCAATCATGACCATGCCCATTCTTTGTTTGCAATTATCTCATGTCATAACTTTATTAAATTAAGCTAACCAAAGAAATATTCTAGCTTTTAAATGACAATTCAGTTTCCATATTTCCTTCCACGACCATTGCTTTTCTTCCACTTCTTCATCTTCCATCCTAGCCTCATAACCTAGTTTTGTAGTGTAGTTTATGGAGGATTTGTTTATAGACCATATGATTTCATCCTCTTCATCTTTTAAACCTTTTCCCCGAGGAAAAAAGTCATAATTTTGTTCATGTATATTAAATTTACAATATCAAATATTTGTGCAAAATTCTAACAGTCTTTTAAGTGTAAAAAAAGACTTCTAAAATCCCATAATTATTCATCTCCAGATGTTACCTGCAAAAACCTATGCATATTTTGATTCTTTTTTACATTCCTCTTAGTAGGCTAGCTTGTGGGCCACAATTTTGATAAAAAAATGAAACAGATCTCTTATACAAAAAGTGTAAATACAACTATCATAAATAAAAAAGCAACCCAAGAGACGACTGATCAAATGAAAGGCAAGTGGGAATATTCAGTGTGGAACCCATTTAAATCTTCTTGAACAATCTATTCCCCAAGATGAACTTGAAGACATTCTTTTAATGGGAGATACACCCCTTGATTTCTTTCTCTGAAAATGTGAGAAAAGGTGAACTAGGCAAATCCCTCAACAATACCTAGGATTTCCTCATATAGTGCTTGTAGATTAAAATTTTACAAAGTATACTCCCTCTTGAGCCATTTTATAACAAGTTGAGAATCACCAAATATTTGAAGTTTTCAAACCCCATCTTCTGTTGCTAGAGTTAGTATAAGCTTTGGTGCCATCAACTAAGCCTTGTTGTTGGACCCTTGACTAATGTCTTCTTTAAATCTAATTATACGAGACTCATTGATATGTAATATGTCTCCTACCCCTCCCACTAGCGGCTCACCTCGAGAGGCACCATAAAAATAGGCCCAAGAATTTGAATGATCAATAACCTCTTCAACCACCTATCAAGGAGATTTTTTATTCTTCGATTGCTTAGCATAAGAGAGAATGTTCCACACTTGAATAACACATTGGGTTGGAGTGATAACTTTGCTCCCAAAGATTTTGGCATTTTGTGCTAACCAAACACCTCAAGTGGTGATTAAGGGTAAGGCCCTAAAATCTTTAGTAGCAGGTTTTGTACACCATTTATATAGAGCACCTTCAATGGTGTTTCTAGAATAGGGATCTCTTATACCCGTGAGACCTTCCAAATCTTTCCAAACCAATTTTGAGTAAGAACAATCCAAAATGAAATGGCAATTCGATTCTTCATTTTCCATACAAACGTTGCACCATTGTGGGATCTTTATATTTCTTCTATGTAATATACCCCGGGTGATTACTTTTTTGTTGAAGAGTAACCACATAAAAACACAAGTTTTAGAAGGATAATGAAACCTCCAAATTTCCTTCCACCACCATCTAAAGTCATCTTTTAACTTTATAGCATTGTGCTTCAAATTAAATATATATTGTTTCCATTCCATTACTATTTCCCCTTGGAGATCTAACTAAGTAATTGATTTCCATTATTGACTCCGTAAGGATGTATTTTATTGATCTACAACATTTGCTAGGTTGTATATCTCTATACCATGTAAAGCTTATTATAGAGGTTCAAAAGTTACCTATACATCCCATTCAAGGATCTTCTCCTAACTTCACTTTGCTTCATTTTCCTACCTTTTATGTGAACTACCTTCCTATCAAAGAAAATGCTTTCACCAAAGCCTTCTAGACAACTAAGGCTCCTCCAAAATCCTTTACCACAATTCTAATATAATCCTCCATAGTCATAGGTGCCATATGGTCAACACACATAAATTCCCCCCAAAGGCCCTCATTTTGCATCAATCTCCATGAACTTTTAGTATCCAAAGCTTGTACAAATACATGTATATTCTTTAGACCCAAACTCTAGCTTCTCTAGAATTTGCAGTTTTTTCCACTTTACTAGAGGAATACCTTCCTTTTCTCCTTTGCCTATCCACAAGAAACTAAGCCATGTTTTTGTGATTTTCTCCAATATACCTCTGGGAATATGGGATAAATATGAACAATAAAAAGGTATTCCTTCCAAAATAGATTTTACTAAAGTCAACCTACCTTCTACATATAATCATTTGTAACGCTAGTTAGTTAGCCTCCCTTCAATCTTCTCATAAAGCCAATGCCAATCTTTGACTCTATGATCATTGGGATTTAAATAAAAACCAAGCCATTTTATCCCACTATCAAAAGGATCCAAAGTATAGGCCATTACATCATAGCGTTGCCTTTCCAATTCATCCCCAAGTCCATTAAACAAAATAAAAGACTTCTAGGCATTCACTTCCATTCTTGTAGCTTTATAGTACATGTCTAGAACTTCCTTCTACTCCTCTGCTTCTCTAACTAACCCTAAACCAAACAAAATAACATCACGAGCAATGGATAAATGTGTTAAAACTATAGAGTTTCCCATATTGATACCCTTAATCAATCCTTCTCTTTTTCAAATCAATACCATCCCGCTTAACCCTTTCGCCACTAGTAGAAACAAAAAGGGTGACCTTAGGCACCCATGCCTGAGACCCCTTGTAGCATAGAAGAATTTTACGGTTGATATATTTATCTTGACTACAAATGATGTTGAAGACAAGCACCCCATTATGTAGTTTACCACTTGGGGTTTTCATCCCTATTTGAACCAAAATTAATCTCAAGTAGGGCCTACTAACTTTGGCATTATGCCTTAGCCTAATCAAGTTTCATCACCATGATATACAATTTTTAAGTATTTATTGTGTGTAATCCTTCTTGTGTTGCTCCAACTGCTGCATGAATTTGTCTATTGTGTAGAAGGCCAAACTAATTTTCAAACATGAAATCATAGATGATTCCTTTAGGTTTGTTAGCCAATTTTTTTGTTATAATTTTGTAAATTGAATTACACAATGATATATGCCTATAGTCTTCAAAGGATTATGCACCATTATTTGGTATCAATTCTATGAATGTGGCATTTGGTGCACCTATAACTTTTCTTAAGATCCTAGATTCTTCAATAACCCTTAACAACTCTTCTTCCAAAAATCATAGAACCCCAAGTTAAATTAAGTTGTCCAACCATCTAGACCTGAACTCTTTCATTTTTTAAATGATTTCAAAATTGATTTCAATTTCCTTGAAGTAACTTCTTATTACTACAATACGAAGCTATAGTGTCAGTATAGCCCTCAATCCCCTGGTTGAGTTTTTTGCTAGCACACGTCAATGTTTTGTGTCATTTTTTTTACTCGAGTTTGTGTTGTTTTTGCATTGTAGCCATGAGGCTCAAAATATTGAAAAATATGTTATTATTTTTCATTGTGGTGCATCATGTGTGTGTCATCTTGACATCACTCATGCATTGCATGAATCAATCACACGTCTCTTGTGTCCTTTGTGTGTCGTTTAGCATCAAAATAACATCTTATTTATAGCCACATTACATTGTATTAGCAATGTCACGAGGTATATAATAAAACAAAAATTATGTTTTATGAAATTGTTGTCTCATCCACACAAAAGTTTAACTCCATTCTTCTAGGGAGTTCCAACTTGTCATTGCCAAGGGTTCAACTTGTAGAACTTGACATAAAGAATCATAAGGTAACCGTGTGAAGGGAATGATAAAACTTGATGTGAAGTATGATAAATTCACCATGAATGTCAGGAGGGGGGGTGTGTGGAGAGAAATCGAATAAACCAAGGAGGGGAAAATTTAGAAGAAATAATAATACCATATTTTGTACGATTGGATACCATCATAGCACATCACACTCAATGCACCAAGATATTACAAAATAGGGGATTATACATGCATGTCTATGAAAATATGTTATGATATTGCTCCATGAACCAAAATTGCAGTTAAACAATTAAGCAAATGTATATCCTCCATGTAACCCATATTTTCTCTTCAAATGTCAAGATAATACACTACATTAGAGAAGAGAAACAATCACCATTCAAGAAGTTGTTAAGTACCTAGTATTGTGGCATACCATCTAGCCTAGATTCATGCTAAAGAATTCTTCCCTGTCATCTTATTTGATTTTAGTGGGATTGATAAGACCTTCATATCCTCAAATCGTAGCCTTTAAATTCCCCAAGGAATAGAGACTTGTTTTCTTTCCTTCACCATCACCTTTGGATTCATCATCATCCCCTCCTCCCTTTTTGTTTTATCCACTATGCTTTTTCAAACTACCACCATCCTTCTTATCCCCACCACCACCACCTTCCTTATTTTATCCCCTTATTTATTTCTCATATTCTTATTGTCTCCATCCTTCTCTTTTGGGGTAATCTCCATATCATTCCTACTCTTTCTGTGGAGATATAATGGATTGCAGTGATTATTATAAATAATGGATGGATGGATCCAACGTAAGGATGAGAACGAGTTATACATATTTTTTTGTTTTTGGTTGACTAGGGCAGGGGGGAGCTATGGGATCTAGAAGCCAAGACAAGAAAACTTTTCTTTTTCTTTAAATATTATATTGTAGAGTAGACATCATGTTGGGTATGGTCATGGAAGATGTGATTTAGATGTGGGTTGATATGCTTAGCTAGTTCACTCTCGTTGTGTTATTCATGATGTTGAATGTGGTGATTGGAACCATTGTTGGATTACTTCTGAATAGGGGAAATTTTAAGAACCTCCCCTAAATATGTATGTATAATAAATGGGTGAATACCCATGATACATAGGAAAACGTGAAGGCTATTTTATCAATAATGTAATAGGCATATATAATTTTTTGGTGATTCTTTCTTTAAATTTTAAAATCTTGTAAATTCTTAGCGAATCTTTCACTGAAGATTAAAAATTGTAAAGTATTGGTGAATCTTTCTCTAAATATCATTACCACAATATCATAAATTTTCATAATAATGGTTTGAATGTCACTCACACAATATCATAGGTGTGAACCTAAAAGACATGTAAAACTATAAGTCAACGTAATTTTATGTTGAAATTTTCTAACTATGGAGATTACAACATAAGACACATATATAAATGTAGAACTTGTCATGAACTAGTGGGGAAGAAAACATTAATACAACTATTTCATTCAATGTAACCTTATGATTACAAAGTTGCTTCGATGAACGGTCAAAGCCATCTCCACCTCTACTTGTGTGATTTGTTAAATGTGGTGCAAAATTAACAAATGTAAATATGATGCAAAATTAAATGTCAGTCGAGATTTATTTATTTTAAGAAGAATGATTATATTTGTACTAAAAATAGTAGTGGACGAACCGTCAAGAATGATGATACAAAATTGAAGCAGTATTTCAATAATTTTCTCTCCAAAAATTGTCAAAAAGAGTTCTCTATTGACTACAATTTGAATTATTTGTAAATTTCTATAGCTACCACTTTCTATTTGGGTTTATTATTGTCATACAAACTGTCTTAACCAAAACACATATCTACAAACCATGTAAACTTTCAAAAATGAAAATGGGACATGCCCATTGAGGGCTTCCTTCTTGTTACCGACCTTAGATGCTTAGATGCCAAGTGAGAGCTTCTTTGCATGAGTTGATTCCTACTACACTATCTCTGCCTCCCTGTCTGGTACATGTTCCAGTCTATAACATCCCATAGAGTATGATGGAGGTGCCATTGATTGAATACGTTCCCCAAGTACCTTTTTCCCCTTATTTAGATTCTCTATTTTGTCATGCATCCCTCTCGATCTCTCTTCCAGTTCTCCCAACCTTTGAGTATTACTATTCTCGGCAATATCAATATGCATTTGCTTATTCTTAATGGCTTCAAATTGAGAATTCATACCTGATATCTACCTTTGAAATTATTGCAATACTAACTCATTCCTTTTGTCCCATTCCCTTCACCACCTTTCCCATTTCTCACATATAAGGAGACACAATATTGAATCTCCCCTGCTTGCCTCTCACAATGCCTAATTCCCCTTCACAAGTATTCATTTTCACAAACGTTGCATTTGTTGGAGTGAACATGGGATTAACCATTTCTAAAGAGCTTAACCAAAACAACCAACAAACACTTGAAACACAAAGTTGACGGTGGATTAGAGGATTCCCACTCTTTGCTAAAGGAACAATTTCTCAAGCCAAGGAACAATATAATTCCAATTAAGAGCAACTAACTCTAGGTTTAATGAGAAGATATCCCACATCTTACCATCGATCACGTCCTTTTAGAGTTATTAATAATGCATTCATTTGAAGTGATGTGATTAAGTACTCTTCTCATGGGGGAGTTAAAGGCCTCTAACTCCACTACCAACCATTGTTGCCACTTGTCCCAAGGGCTCAACTTCATTACTAATATTAATGGATTTATATTGTTTCATGGGATGTGGCGAAGATCCAATACCTCCCATTTTTTTCTCACTATTCTATTGTTCAAATTTATTGCTTCATTTGCTTATTTGTCAACTGAGGCACTGAGCTTCCCAAGAACCTAATCTATGAATTTGAAGCTTTGATCCATAATTTTTCTAATGACAAGTCTACTTTGGAGACCATATTTTGGAATTGTTTTGTAATATACATATCATATTATTATTAAGGAATATCCTAGAACATATATTTGTTTGATCCCCACGTCCTTTAGAAACAATAGACCTTAATAGAGAGTTAGGATCTCAAATTGATTATTGGATTCCTTGCCTAATCCCTAAGTGTAGGTAATTTCCTGGTTTCCCTCAGGATAATGCATGATCCTTCATGCACCTACCATCCCTATATTTCCTTTTGAAGCCCCACCAAAGCAGAAAATATGATGTTTCCTAGATAATAGCTAAAAATTTAATTCTTCCTCTATCATTATGAGTTGCCATGATGATAATTTCCTTGATCTCCCTAGCTGAACAAGGAAATTATCTATCCCTCTTGTTAGCACATCCTTTAGTCGTAATCTCTCCTATGTTTCTAGCTATAATAGATTTTTCTCCTTCACCCCTTTTGACCAAATTATTTCAGAAAGTAAACGTCAATCCTGTGTTACCACCTTTTGAGGTGGGAGGACCTCATGTTGAAACATTTCTTTGTTTCTAGCATGCTATATTTTCTAGCTCAAGTATTTTTGGGTTTCCATCCAGATTCTTTTTAGAAGAGGATTGTTTGTGTTAGGGTCCTACCCTAACCCCCTTCCTTATATAAGGCCACCTTCCTTGAATAAGGCCAATTAAATAGTTAGTTAATAGTCACTAAATGTAATGAAGGGTCCTTTTTAGTAATAAGGCCCAAATTAGTTGGCCTACCATCATTATAAGGGGCCCATAGGTAGTTAAGATTCTCTATGGATAGCTATTTATTGAGTAGAAGGTTATGTATTGTTTTGTCAAGAATAGTTACGTATTTGGAGCATTTCTCTTGGAGGTTTCCCCCTTGAAGAGGCAAGTGAACATAGATCTCTAATTTTATCTCTCCTTTCTCTTGTGTTCTTGGGGTTTTCACTAATTGATGTCATTTCTCTAAATTTTGGGGGTTAAGTACACTATAAGTGGTATTAGAGCTCTTTCTTAGGCATAAAGTGGAAGATTTTTTCTCTTTTTCTTTTTCTTTTTGCAGATGTTTTATGGGAAAAAGAGGATGACAATATTCAAGTAGATTTCTAAAACTTTATGTGTAGAAATTAAAGAAACCATCCATAGATATGAATTCCTCTTAAACAAATACCCAATTTCTATTAAAAAAGGCATCCAAAACGGTGTCTAGAAAGTGGAGATATCGTCAATTCAAAATCTACAATTTTTTAGGGTTTTTTCCCATGATGATCACGAATTTAGTAGATTGGATATCTTTTGACAAAGTGCTTAGATTTCAATCAAACCAATTCCATTAGATCCAAAAATGACGCGTGTTTCATAATTGGGGTCATAATAGCCAATCATATAACTATAATTGAAGTTCAGATCATTTTACATTTTCGATATCAAGGCCTACCTTGCACAAGTTATTTTATGGTGATTTTAAGAACTTTTTTTTGGGGTTAACAAGCTCATAATTTTTTATTTTTTTTAGAGACGTGTTCCGACATCTTTAATAACACAATGATCTGTCGTTTAACGGGTAAAACTACACTAGGGGAAGAATACACATAGGATATACAAGTGGAATCACATTGTTGGAAATCCTTGTAATCCATGTTGGTACCCCTTTAAGTAGTACCACATCAGACAGTACATGTGTATGAAATTTCACTTCTACATACCCTTGGGTATATAGGAAGCCCCCCGGGTA
Organism: Picea engelmannii; assembly: GCA_009831015.1. Classification (NCBI taxonomy): domain Eukaryota; kingdom Viridiplantae; phylum Streptophyta; class Pinopsida; order Pinales; family Pinaceae; genus Picea; species Picea engelmannii. The sequence goes on from ML779819.1 coordinate 355,346, forward strand.
TACCTGAAACTAGCTTTAGATAAGCTAATCGACTGTCTTATTGCTATAGTACACCAAGAACAAAATTTGAGGATACCACTCTCTAGTATTTGGGTAGTCAAGTTATGACTAAGGGTATGGTTAAGCCTCCTTGGTTAGTGCCCTAAAATATTGGGCCAAGTACTATTGTTGGACCCTGCACGTATATCAAAGAGATATAGAACCTGCCATTCCCTTGTCCTCGAGACCTCATAACTTTTTCCATTGACATCACCCACAAATGATAATACCTATAAATCACCTCATGGTTCTCTAGACAATATGACCACTTGCTCTGCTTCAAATAGGTTGAACAACCTAGAAAATCAATTTAAGAAGTGGGATGATAAGTTAGATTGGTTGACTGAGCAGTGGAATAATAAACTATATGCAAAGTTCCAACACAACCTAGCCAACTTTGAAAATATGTTGACTGATAAATTGATGGGTATGTCAACTTAGGGCATATTAGAAGAACACCTTTGAACTACACAACAATTCGAGCCACACCAGAAAGAAACTTCTCTCTCAGGACTATTTAGCCTCACAATCCTTTTCGAGTCTGCACAACAATATATCAATGGATAATAACATATGACATCGTTCTCCTAAGGTGTATCTAGACAAGTTTGATGGTTCTGATCCATCGAGATGGGTCACCAAGATGGAACATTACTTTTCCCTCCAGGGCATTAGCGATGACATGATAAAAATTAGGGTGGGGGTCTTGTATCTAGATCTGGAATGATGGAAATGGTGGGAATGACATAAAAAATAATATGTAAGCTATATTGCTTGGAGTTAGTTTGTTAAAGTTGTTTATGCATGTTTCAAGAAAGACACTCACTATTTAGGGTGGCTTACCAAGTTATGTTGAACAAGCTCAATCATAGATTTTATGGCATCCTTTGAGCAATTAACTGTATGTACATAGAACTCAACAAGTTCTTTCTATAAAGGATGTTTCATTAGTGACCTCAAGGAGGAGATTCGAGCACAAGTTAGATTGCAATGCCCTACTACATGGTTGGAAGCAATGTAGAGGGCCCTAGAAGCAAAGACGGTGATCAATGCATAAAAAAAAATGACCTTCATTCTTCACACTGATCCTTCCAAACCTACTTCCCCAAGAACAAATCCTACTCATCCATTGAAAGTACAAAAAATCTCCAACGAAAATGGAAGATCACCAAAGACAAGGACTCTGTTATAATTGTGATGAAAATAATGCTCTGGGTCATCGGTGTAAAGAACAAAAATTATTCCAAATTGATATGACCACTCAAGCATCGACTAAAGACATAAGTATCAAAGAGACCCCAAAGTAGAAGCTGAAAACACCAACACTCAACCTTATCTGGATATCTAACCTCCATTCTCTCATGAATAATCACTTATCTCCCTACATGCATTATTTGGCATTTCAACTCCACAAACCTTGAAACTCATAGGTTACATCAGGCACCAGAAAGTCATAATCCTAGTTGATAGTGGCAGTACTCACAATTCCATTCATAAGAGAATGGAAAAAGAAACCCATTATTTTGTACACCCGGTGCCCAAATTTCAAATCATGATCGACAATCGAGGTATGGTGAAATGTGGGGGAAGATGTAAAAATGTTAGACTCCAGATGGGAGACTATTAGCTCAAAACCCATCTATTTTCCATCAATATGGGTGGGTGTGATATAGTATTAGGGGAAGAATGGCTATGCACGTTGGGACTAGTCACCATGGATTTCAAAGAACTCTTTATGAGTTTCAATCAAGAGGGTCACGTACAGACCCTTTGAGGGCTTCATGCATGCTTTTCTAAAATTTTCAACTCTCATCGTATGGAGAAGTTATTAAAGAAGGGCCACTCTGGCATTATTTCCCAAGTTAATTTCAAACATGTTATGGATAACCCAACATAAGAAATCCACCCAGACTTGTAGCTAGTCCTTAACAAACATCATGAGGTCTTTGAGACACCAAAAGGTTTACCCCCTTCTCGAGGAGAGCATGACCATGGCATTCCCCTTATTCCGGGAATTCAACCACCAAATGTATGCCCTTATCACTACCCTTTTACACAAAATAATGAGATAGAAAATACAATTCACAAGCTACTAGAGGCAGGGGTCATACGTCCTAGTACAATCCCTTATACATCACCAGAAGTCATGGTATTAAAGAAGGCAAACACTTGGCACATGTGTCCTGATTTTCAAGCTCTCGATAAGTTGACAATCAAGGACAAATTTCTCATCCCTGTTATTGATGATCTCCTTGATGAACTTCATGGAGCAAAGCTTTTCACTAAGCTTGATGTACTTTCAGGATACCACCATATTAGGATGAAAGAGGCATGCATTCCAAAGAAAACATTCTGAACGCATGAAGTTCATTATGAGTTTCTAGTGATGCCTTTTGGCATTTATAATTCTCCATCCACTTTCTAGAGTCTCACGAACAAGATTTTCAAACCCTTCCTATGCAATTTTGTGCTATTATTCTTCAATGATATAGTTATCTATAATAAAACATGGGAATCACACATAGATAATGTTTATAAGTCCTTGCAACCCTTGAGAGACAATCAATTATTTGTGAAGCACTATGAATGTTCTTTTGGGGATACTAAGGTTGAATATTTGGGTCACATTGTAAGTCAAGAGAGAGTATGAGTTTATCCCAATAAAGTGATGGTTATGCAAGATTACCCCATCCCAAAACACTGAAGAGATTGAGGGGATTCTTAGGACTTATAGGCTACTACACGAAATTTGTAAAAATTATGGAAAAATTGTAGCTCCCCTAACTTCACTCCTAAAAAATAATGCCTTTGTTTAGAGTGAGGTAGCAACACAAGCCTTTGTTGCTTTAAAGGATGTCATGTGCACTACTCTAGTATTGGAAGTACCTGACTTTAATAATACCTTTGTCTTGGAATGTGATGCTTCAGAAAGAGGTCGTAGAGAATTATTAATGCAAGAAGGACTCCCCTTGGCATTCACCAACAAAAAATTGTGTGACCACAAGTTGGGAAAAACCACATATGAGAAGGAAATGATGGATATCCTTCATGCAATGTAGACTTGGCATCCATATCTCACAGGGAGGCATTTTTAGATAAATACTAACCATAATAGTCTGAAGTACTTGCTTAAACAACAATTGTCTTCACCAGAGCAACATAAAAGGGTCACCAAGATGTTGGGGTATGATTATGAGATCATATATAAGAAGGGTAAAGAGAATGTTAAGGTTAATGCTTTATCTAGAACTTTAGAGGAGGATGGGTCACTATTTGCCTTATCATTACCAAGTCTATAATGGATTGAGGAGGCCCACAATAAATGGATAAGAAAAGATACTTTAAGGAAACTCATTCAATGGCTTCAGGTATATCCCAACCCACCTAAAGGTCATGCATGGCAAAAAGATAAATTGCAGTATAAAGGGTGCATCGTTCTAGCAAAATATTCATCCCTAAAACAACAAGTCTTACAGGAGCTACATTCATCATCGATAACCGATCACTCTGGATTTCATTAAACCTATGAAAGAATAAGCATTCATTCTTTTGGGACAACATGAAATCAAATATCCAACACTTTGTAGCATCATGTGGCACGTGCCAAAGAAACAAGGGAGAGACAGTGAAGATAAAAGGGGCATTGCAACCATTACCAATCCCAACATAGATTTGGACATGTATTTCAATGGATTTTATTGTGGGACTCCCAGAAGCAGGCACTGAATCAATCATCATGTGGTTATTGAATGTCTTTCAAAAGATGCTCATTTTTGTGCCCTAACTCATCCTTAGTGGCCCAAGCCTTCATGGATAAGATATCCAAGCTACAAGGTATGCCCACTTCCATTGTCTTGGATTGGGAGCCCACATTTACCAACACATTTTGGCATGAACTATTTAAACTTTAAGGTGCACAGCTAAATAAGAACACTGTATATCACCCTTAAGCTGATGTTTAAAAATAAGTGTTCAACAAGTGCATAGAAACCTATTTGAGATGTTTTGCTTCCGAAAAACTGCACCAATGGGCACAATGGCTTCCCCTTGCCAAATGGTGGTACAACACCTCTTATCATGGAGCAACCAAAATGACACCATATTAAGATAATTATGGAAAAAAACCCTTATCAGTAGCATCCTATGTACCATGAACCTCCAAGGTTCATGTAGTAGATCGAACACTTCACACTAGAGAAACCATTATCCATGTCCTCAAGGACAACTTGTTTATGGTGCAAAATCGAATTAAACAACAAGCTGACCAACACATATCTTAACATTCTTTTGATGAAGGGGATAAATTGTTTCTTCGCTTGCAACCTTATAAATAGACATAACTCAAAGACAAAGTTCCCCAGAAGTTGGCTCCCAAGTTCTATGGTCCCTATCAGATCATACAATGCTTTGGTTAGGTCATCTACAAGTTGGTTATCCCAACCCACTCCAAGATTCCTCTTGTCTTTCATGTGTCTTGTTTGAAGAAAGTTGTGGGATTAAATTGCAAAGTTCATACCAACCTATCAAAACTTGATGAATAAGGTTCCATTTGGCTACAACTAGAAGAAACATTAGATACTAGAGAGCACTGATTGCGCCATTGGATGATCAAGGAAGTATTGATCTAGTGGAAATATATGCAACCGAAATATGCCACATGGGAACTGACAATGGTGCTTTAACATTGTGGACAATGGTGCTTTTGAAGGGGGAGGGCATGTTAGGGTCCTACCTTAATCCCCTTACTTAGATATTTTATTAATGTATGAGACCACCTTCCTTGAATAAGGCATATTAAATAGTTATTTAATAGTCACTCATTGTAATAAAGGGCCCTTTTTAGTAATAATACCCAAATTAGTTGGTTGACCCTTAGTATAAGTGACCCATAGGTAGTTAATATTCTCCATGGATAGTGATATATTGAGTAGAAGGTTATGTATTATTTTATCAAGAATTGTTGGCAATATGGCAATACACGTTGGCATTGATGGCATTGGTACTGATGAAAATATATGAGAGACATTGTTGTTCATTGGCATTGACAATATTAACTCTACTGCATAATCATGACTGATATAGGGATACTAAGGCTGCATATTGTTCAGACAGATGTGAAGAACATGATGACATATCTGCTTGATAAATGCTTCAAATATGAGACCTCTTTAAGTACAGGGAGCCCCACATGCCTTGCAAAGGTTCTTGGTATTGTTGCTCTGCCATGCAATCTGCTGAAGTGTGAAGACGTAGTGAGTGTAATCAGACAATAGGCTAGAACAAGAAAGAAGACAGAGTAGATGACTATGATGACAAAGTTGTTGTTAATACAAGGGATGTATGTGGCATATAAGAACATGAATTTGTGCAGAAGGTTATTGAAATGTATGACAAGTATCTGGATTGTGTAACGCATGCATTTCAAAATTATCAATGTATTTATAAAGGCTTTACATGAAGAATTTTTGGTAATATGCAATAAAAAGTCGAACTAAGCACAATTGCAGAGTTGTTGGCAGAGTTTTGTGATAATATACTTAAGAAGGCTAGCATTGGCAAAATGAGGATGATGATTTTTTTTAAGTGGTCTCAAATATTTCAAATCTTCATCACATCAATATTGTAGATCCTGTTGGTTATTGTGTTGAGCACAACCAACATTTACTTGTTTATGAATACATGAGTAATGGAACTCTTCATGACATACTCCATTCAGGGGATGAGCTGAGCAAGAAATTCTCATGGAATGTTCGTGTCAGGATTTCTATGATGCTATTGGAGAACCCATTGTTAGTAAACAAGTTATTATCATCCAAGAGATAATGAATGCAGTTCATTTTTGCTGGCAACTTTTCATCTCCTAGATTCATCTTATCTACTGCATTAACAATTTCAAAAACACTTTCTATGCTTCAGTCTATTGAATCAAAGTGTCTGCATTTGATGCTTTAATTTGCAGCAGTGGGAGCCAACTTTTATATACAATTGGTGAAAATCTAGATTCATCCATATATTCGGATCCAGACTATGATTCACATATTGATTATCGCTAGGGTGTAGAAAAACTGAGAAAAAGCATGAGAAAATTGATAGGTCTAGAGAATTCTCGGTTCCTAGTGGAAGAGGTTGAAGCCTCTAACTCCCATTGCTTGGCCTATCAAGTCAAGAACATATCCACTGCTCCCAAAGTAGATGAGCTGAGGTGACAACTGAGAATGAGAGATTTGATAGCCCACGTGGTTTATACTCAAAATTGTTCCTGGCTGTGTGTGCTGCCTCTTCATGCTTCAAGATTTCAAGCTTTAAGGTATTTGTATGTTCGGTGTGGTTGTTAAACTGGTGCAAAGACTAAACTGCTTGTTGAGGATTAATACCATATTAGTAGTGAGTAAAATATTATTTGGGTTTATATACACAACACTTCCCATATCATATTGACACGTAGTACAAGGGAATGGTGGGGGCTCTAGGTGCTTGGAATCCTCGAGAAGATCACCAGCCTGGAGCCCGGGACAACCTGTCAGCCCCCCTATATTTTGGTCAAAGTGACTAAGAACATTGGATAAATATTTTTTTTATACACTAGTGGTGCGACGGTCATATGAGTGACCATGGGCTTAGACGAGTCCGTTATGTTAGTTGGAAGTGAAACTGCCATTTTGTCGGAGTTTTTTTGGCATAATTCCAAGTCGAGTGGGTCACCAAAATACGCTACCAAGTTAATACCACTTTGAATATTGAATAGTGCTATTCCAATAAGAGTTTTTGGCATGCTGCCAATTGTGGAGGTTTGCTAAAAAAACACTGCGCAACACCAAAGAATTCAAACTGTCACGATTTGGTATAATGATAAAGCCAACAATGGATTCACTTCTTGTGGTTGGTTTCCAGATGGTAAACATTTTCTCTTTGGCGGAGTTGATAAATGCATCTACATATGGGATCTCGAGGGAAAGGAGTTGGATTCATGGAAAGGACAATAGATTTCTCCTTCTAAACCTTGCAAATCAAGAGATGCACCTCTAGGATATTGGAGCTTGTTCAAAGCTATTGTTAAAGTAAAAACATCACAAGCAAGGTTGCTATATTGCAGAGGCTATTAAATCTACACCACAACTGTCGAAAGGTCAACATGCTACCATTTCTAGATGTCCACCAAAGTAATAAAACCTCGCAAAAATGCAAAGACAATGACCTGTTAAAAGACACAGTTAGATGATTCTTGGTTAATCATTCATACATTAAAAAGATGATGGCTATGTTGGTGAAAGGATTTGAAGATCCTAAAACTGAAGATAAATACGAAGATGGTGATGCCAAATATAACGGATTCTGATGTTGAAGAAAAAATGACACAGATGTTGATGCTGATGAAGGGCATGGTGAAAAGGATGATCATCCTGGAAAGAAAAAAGACACAATAGATTAATAACTGTGTTATTAAAAATCAAAGGTTATTAGCCTGAAAATGAAGGGGTGTGATAGTTATGAAAATTTATGTAACTATAGAACAAACATATTGTTTGGTGAAAAGGTGTGATGATAGGCCTATATAATTGCTAAAGATCAGAAGCAGTATTAATGTGTCTCTTGTTGAAGATAGAAGATTAAATGAAAAAGAGATAGAGTAGAACAGATGAAGTCCAATGCTTGATAGAGAAGATTACTACAGGACTGCATATATCATTGTGATGCAAAGAGACACAACCGTACTCGGTCGCGCGCTCCCGCTCACAGGATCGTTCAATTTCTTCTCTCTAAGCCAAAGCGGCTCTTTAGATCCCCTCGGGGATCACTTCTCAATTACCCGATCCACAGGTCCTTTTCCTCACCCTCACGGCCTTCAACACTTGACCGTAGTTATCCCCGACTCACTATCGGGGTTTCGGAATTTCCGCTGCCCGAAACCACTGTCCTTGTGAATCCCCAATCACCAATGAGCTCTCGGCTCCTATGCGCTAGCCCTCCTAGCTAAGCTTCCACCATAGGACCACTACTCCCGTGTCCGTGGCCTTACCTCCCTCGCGGCCTCGTGACTTGCTATATCAAACCCTTGATTTTCCAACTCTCGACACCCGATGTGCCAAAGTGCCGAGGCGCACGAGAGTTGACCTTTCAATGGTCTCTTATCTCGCCGAGACTTCGTACCTCGCAGGATCGCGAATCCTGACGCCAATATTTCGAGACTTCTCACGGTGAGATCCCGAGGGCTTTGTGCCACCTATATTCCACTCACGCCCCGCTATGGCCCACACTGCCTCCAGCTGTCGGGATATCGCCTTCTCGCAATCTCGCAACTCCCGCGTCCAAATCCTCGGACCTTTTTGTGCGAGGTCCCGATCCACGATCCCACGGGCGGATCCAACGGTCCTCCCGAAATTCGGATCCAATGGTTGTCCTCCTTCTCGCGCCTCGCGTCCTCGTGACTCGGAGTACCAAATGCTCGGGCCTTTAGCCTAATAACTTCCGAGTTCGCGAGATCCCTCGATCTCTGACACGCATCCCCTTAAATGGACGGTCCCGATCCTCTCGCTTCTCCGCCGCTTCGCGTCCTCACGCCTCGCGACTTTAAACACCAAACACTTGGGCGCTCACCCTGCGAGTTCTCGAGCTCGCGAGATCATCTGGATCTCTGCTACCTGTCCTCCTCAGATGGACGGCTCTCAGCCTTCTCGCCACTTCGCTGCTTCGTGTCCTCGTGATTTCGAACACCAATTTCTCAACCCTTCCACTTACGAGCTCCCGAGATGCGAGGTGCCACCTGTCCACTTACCAACTCCTGTGGCCCCACACCATTCTCAAGTGCTGGTATCCCGAGATGAAGTCAGCTAGGCCCCACAACATGGAGCTCTCGCCTCCTCGCCACTCGTGAAGTTAGATGACTTCCTCTTCCAACCTCCAGTGCCCGAGTTCCTGAGGTGGGTAATCTCGTGACACGCGTCCGCTCCCAAACAAATGGTCCAGATCCTTCTCACCAGTTCCACCTGCTGTGGCTCCTCCTAGACATAAATCTCCTCGATGGTCCAGATCTGTTCTCCTGCCGATCGAATGGTTGTCGCTGCTCCTCCTGAGCTTCTGCGCTTTCTTCCCTGCACTTGGGAGAATTTCACTCTTTCAAAGGTCTCGGCCTTTGTTGTCTTTCTTCTCTGTGAGCTCCTTAACTTTGAGCCTCGCGCGCGTATGAAACGCTGCCCTTCCTGAGCTTGTTCTTCTCAAATATGTGGAGGTTTGACCTCTACCTCCTGTAGAGTCTTCGCGCGTATACCATGCTGTCTCTCCTGAGCTTCTTTGAACATTCAGACCCCTTAAGGGATTTTGTCTTTCCTCCTTCTCCCACAGATGGAGAATGAACTGGATGCCCTCCTGGATATCCTTCTGCTCAAGCCTCTTCTTCAGTACTTTTGGATATTTAGCAACCCAGTGGAGGCCCTTCAGTGGACTCTCCCTTCAGGTCCAGAACTCAAAGAGTTCTCTGTTCTCCTGTGCCTTCTTGCACACTTTCTCGATGCCCTCCTGGTGGAGTCTCTTCTCCACAGAACGTTCAGCAGTTTTGGGTCCTTGTGCACCTATGCGCTTGCTCGATACCCACCTGGAAGAGCCTTCCAGAATCCTTAGTAATTCTGTTTCCTTTGAACTCATGGCAGAGTTCCTTCCTCTGTGCACTCCTTGCACACACACACACGCTCAATGCCCACCTGGCAAAGCTTCTCAGAACTCCTCAGAGCTTCTGACTTCTATCTTCAAACTCTCAATAGAGTTCTTCCTTTAGCACCTCGTGCTTATGCTCAATGCCCACTTGGCAGAGCTCTACAGAATCCTCAGTGATTCTGCCTGCAACTGTGTCTCAGCTACACAGCCTTGCCTCTTGAGGTGTTCAGCAACCTCACAGGTCTTCTTCCCGAGTTGATGATTCCAGTCCTGTGCCTTAGCACATCTTTGTCTGACTCCTCAGAGTTCAAAAGTGCACTCATGCACTGGTATTCAGAGTCCGCAACACTCTGTCATGTCCTCCTGACATGAAACCTCAAAGACCCTCAACCTGAAATCACACAAACTCCCTGCAAACATACAACCACAACATACATTTACAGAATAAAGGGAACACTCACAGACATCCATAGAATACAGAACTCATGCAGGAAAAACTGATGTTTTTATTAACAATGGCAAATTGCCTGTATCTTTACAATGGTGTTCCTGAGCTCTCTCTCGGCTCTCTCATACAACCATTCTACTCTCTAGCTCTTCTCTTGACTAACTCAAAATGAGATATCAAAATCTCTTTTACCTGAGGGGCTCATCAAGCGCTTCCCTCCAGGTTCACCTACTCTAATAAATTACATTCAATGGGTTGTCTAGTCCATAATCAGATCTAGATCTCAACCATACACACATTAAATGCCTATCTTATCTACAGCCTGCACAAAGGCATGGCTTCTATGGCTCACCAGCCTAAGCATATTAAATTACATTCATTTCAAATTCAAATGAGGCTACGCCTCCCTTTTTGCATATGAATGCATGCGCACTCACGTGGCTAGCTGGCTGGCTGGATGACATGGAGCGATGCTCCTACATCATACTCCACAGCTGCAAAATTCATGAGCTCCTGCTCATGAGCTTCCTCTCTGAGCTGATGAAATCCTCCTGGATCCCAAATAAGTCTTTGGAGCTTTCCATCCGCTCCATCTTGCTGCTGCTGCTGCTGCCTCTTCTCTGCCCAGCTGCTCCTCACTGGCAATTCTTGCTGATCCCAACATCAGCCTTCTGATATCTTCTATTACTTTATCTAGCTGCTCCAGTGGCTGGTCCTGTTCTTGCAGTCTCCTCAGCTGCAATTTTTTTTGGCACATGGGCAGATTGCTATGATCTCCCATGCTATCTTCTTCATCTTCATCTGTGGCCTCAAGTTGCCACTCTGCTACAAACCTCAGCTCTGCAGTCTCCTCCTGACTGACTTTCTGTTCAGCTACCTTTCCTGACAGCTCAATTTATGCCAGTTCTCTTGCTGGCTCTGGATTGTTCAGCCAATCCTCCAACAATTCTAGCTCCATCTCCCATGGAGTGATAATTCTATTTGCCTGCTCCTTGGCTTCTTTTGCTGCTAGCTTCAGTGCTACAGCTTCTTTATTTTCAGCTCCCTGGCTGAATATGCTGAGACACTCCTCAGAATGCTCGCTTTCTCCCTCTGTTCCTGCTGCAAACTCCCATGTTGCAGTCTCTTCAGCTTCAATGCTGAATGCTTTGAGCCATTCCTCGGAATGCTCACTCTCTTCTTCCGCTTCTGCTTCTTCTTCTGTTGTCAACTCCGATGCTACAACGCTCTCAGGTTCCTGGCTGAATGTGTTGAGACATTCCACCGAATGCTCATTCTCTTCTTTCATTTCTGCTTGGGCAGATTTCAAAGTCTGCTCCAATTCCTTCTCGACAGTCATCACCAGTTGTGACTGTTCCTCTATTTCTGCTGCTGCATCATCTGCAACACAAATCTTTGCCTCCTCCTGGGAAAATGGTAGGAATACTCCAATTCCCCCAATCATCAAAAGACCATCCTGATCTTCCTCCTCTGTCAGCTGCACCTGCTGATCCAAATTCACCTTTGAGCTCCCCTGCTTTGTCAGCTCCCCTGGCTGATTCCAACTCACTTCTGAGTTTATGAGACCTTCAGATAGTCTCATCTGCTCATCCCTGCCCACCTGGCAATATGGGATGCTTTCGCTGCTTCCCTGGCAGACCATGAGATCAACCGATCCCATCTTCATCAGCACTCCTTGCTGAATTGAACTCTCCATCGAGCCCATGAGACCTTCAGATGGCCTCGCATTTTCATCTCTGCCCACCTGGCAGTTCAATATGCTTCTGCTGCCCTCCTGGCAGTCTTCGATGCTTCCGCTGCCCTCCTGGTAGTCTTTGAGATCCTGCAGTGATCTCTGATCATTGCCCAGCTGGCAATGCGAAATTCCTTAGCTATCCCTCTGACAGTTTGTGAGATCCTCAGCTGATCTCAACTCGTTTCCCTCCTGGAAAACTGGAACTTCTTCTTCTCTGCCTTCCTGGCAGTGCTTGAGATCATCAACCGATCTCATCTCTATTCCCTGACCCATTTGGCCATTTGGAAACCTTCCACTGCCCTCCTGGCAGTCTATGAGATCCTCAGACGATCCCAATTTATCTTTTTCATCATCCCAATCATCGAGACCCTTTCCAGTCTCTGGTCAACATACCTCAACCATCTTTCCCTCTGTGGCCTTGAGGTTTTTAGCATACCTCAGCCATCTCTTTAACAACCTCTTCTGTCTCATGACCATCAACTCCCTGACTGGCCATCTTGCTTTTTCCTTCTTCATGGGAAATTCACGCATCCGTCTCCTCCTTCTATCCTGTCGCATCCACAGTTTGAACTCCTCTATGTCTGCCTTTAATTCATAGAGCTCTCTATCCATTTCTGCTTCCTCTGCAAGCTTTTCTGTCTTGCTTTTCTTCCTACGGCCTTCAGTAGCCGTTTTTCTATGTCTATCTGCCTCCTTGACAGATCTGCTGCTGTCACTCTACATCTTGAGTGTGTCTAGCTTCACCTTCTCACAGTCCTGCTGACTGTCTATGGACTGCTGCCTACCTGCAAGCAAGTCCTCACAGAGTCCTCAGCAACTATGCCTTCTATTTTCTCCTCTTGCCTGAAATATACAGATAAGCAATTAGCTCTGATACCACTTGATGCAAAGAGACGCAGCCGTACCCGGTCGCGCGCTCCCGCTCACAGGATCGTTCAATTTCTTCTCTCTGATCCGAAGTGGCTCTTTAGATCCCCTCGGGGATCACTGCTCAATTACCCGATCCACAGGTCCTTTTCCTCACCCTCACGGCCTTCAACACTTGACTGTAGTTATCCTCGACTCACTATCGGGGTTTCGGGGTTTCAGACTTTTCGCTACCCCAAACCACTGTCCTCGTGAATTCCCGATCACCAATGAGCTCTCGGATCCTATGCGCTAGCCCTCCTGGCTAAGCTTCCACCATAGGACCACTACTCCCGTGTCCGTGGCCTTACCTCCCTCGCGACCTCGCGACTCACTATATCAAACCCTTGATTTTCCAACTCTCGACACCTGATGTGCCGAAGTGTCGAGGCGCATGAGAGTTGACCTTTCAACGGTCTCTTATCTCACCGAGACTTCGCACCTCGCAGGATCGCGAATCCTGACGCCAATATTTTGGGACTTCTCGCGGCGAGATCCCAAGGGCTTCGTGCCACCTATATTCCACTCACGCCCCGCTATGGCCCACACTGCCTCCAACTGTCGGGATATCGCCTTCTCGCAATCTCGCGACTCCCGCGTCCAAATCCTCGGACCTTTTCTTGCGAGGTCCCGATCCACGATCCCATGGGCGGATCCAACGGTCCTCCCAAAATTCGGATCCAACGGTTGTCCTCCTTCTCGCGCCTCGCGTCCTCGTGAATCGAAGTACCAAATGCTCAGGCCTTTACCCTACGAACTTCTGAGTTCGTGAGATCCCTCGATCTCTGACACGCGTCCCCTTAAATGGACGGTCCCGATCCTCTCATTTCTTCGCCGCTTCGCGTCCTTGCGCCTCGCGACTTTAAACACCAAACACTTGGGCTCTCACCCTGCGAGCTCCCGAGATCGCAAGATCATATGGATCTTTGCCACCTGTCCTCCTCAGATGGACGACTATCAACCTTCTCGCCACTTCGCTGCTTCGCGTCCTCGTGACTTCGAACACCAATTTCTCAACCCTTCCACTTACGAGCTCCCGAGATGCGAGGTGCCACCTGTCCACTTACCAAATCCTATGGCCCCACACCGTTCTTGAGTGCCAGTATCCCGAGATGACGTCATCTAGGCCCCACAACACGGAGCTCTCGCCTCCTCGCCACTCGTGAAGTTAGATGACTTCCTCTTCCAACCTCCAGTGCCCGAGTTCCCGAGGTGGGTAATCTCGTGACACGCGTCTGCTCCCAAACGAACGGTCCAGATCCTTCTCACTGGTTCCACCTACTGTGGCTCCTCCTGGACGTAAATCTCCTCGACGGTCCAGATCTGTTCTCCTGCCGATTGAACGACTGTCGCTGCTCCTCCTAAGCTTCTGCGCTTTCTTCCCTGCACTTGGGATAATTTCACTCTTTCAAAGGTCTCGGCCTTTGCTGTCTTTCTTCTCTGCGAGCTCCTTGACTTCGAGCCTCGCGTGCGTATGAAACACTGCCCTTCCTGAGCTTGTTCTTCTCAAATATGTGGAGGTTTGACCTCTACCTCCTGTAGAGTCTTCGCGCGTATACCACGTTGTCTCTCCTGAGCTTCTTCGAACACTCAGACCCCTTAAGGGATTTTGTCTTTCCTCCTTCTCCCACAGATGGAGAATGAACTGGATGCCCTCCTGGCTATCCTTCTGCTCAAGCCTCTTCTTCAGTACTTCTGGGTATTTAGCAACCCAGTGGAGGCCCTTCAGTAGACTCTCCCTTCAGGTCCAGAACTCAAAGAGTTCTCTGTTCTCCTGTGCCTGCTTGCACACTTTCTCGACGCCCTCCTGGCAGAGTCTCTTCTCCACAGAACGTTCAACAGTTCTAGGTCCTTGTGCACCTATGCACTTTCTCGATACCCACCTGGCAGAGCCTTCCAGAATCCTTAGTAATTCTGTTTCCTTTGAACTCACGGCAAAGTTCCTTCCTCTGTGAACTCCTTGCACACACACACACGCTCAATGCCCACCTGGTAGAGCTTCTCATAACTCCTCAGAGCTTTTGACTTCTATCTTCAAACTCTCAACAGAGTTCTTCCTTCAACACCTCGTGCTTACGCTCAATGCCCACTTGGCAGAGCTCTACAAAATCCTCAGTGATTCTACCTACAACTGTGTCTCAGCTACACAGCCTTGCCTCTTAAGGTGTTCAACAACCTCACAGGTCTTCTTCCCGAGTTGATGATTCCAGTCCTGTGCCTCAGCACGTCTTTGTCTGACTTCTCAGAGTTCAGAAGTGCACTCATGCACTGGTATTCAGAGTCCGCAACACTCTATCATGTCCTCCTGACATGAAACCTCAAAGACCCTCAACCTAAAATCACACAAACTCCCTGCAAACATACAACCACAACATATATTTATAGAATAAAGGGAACACTCACAGACATCCATAGAATACAAAAATCATGCAGGAAAAACTGCTATTTTTATTAACAATGGCAAATTGCCTGTATCTTTACAATGGTGTTCTTGAGCTCTCTCTCGGCTCTCTCATACAACCATTCTACTCTCTAGCTCATCTCTTGACTAACTCAAAATGAGATATCAAAATCTCTTTTACCTGAGGGGCTCATCGAGCGCTTCCCTCCAGGTTCACCTACTCTAATAAATTACATTCAATGGGCTGTCTAGTCCAGAATCGGATCTAGATCTCAGCCATACACACATTAAATGCCTATCTTATCTACAGCCTGTGCAAAGGCATGGCTTCTATGGCTCACCAGCCTAAGCATATTAAATTACATTCATTTCAAATTCAAATGAGGCTACGCCTCCCTTTTTGCATATGAATGCATGCGCACTGACGTGGCTGGCTGGATGACATGGAGCGATGCTCCTGCATCCCATTTTCAGATTGTTGAACAAAGGGTGGATGGGAGGTGCTAAGGCAGGTTGGAGCCTGCAAGGGAGTAGGTTCTTCCTTGTTAGTTATAGTTGACTAAATAGGGGGCTGAACCATCCTTCCAGTTGGAGATGATGAACATGGGTGCGAGTGCATCCTGATCAGTGGGTATTGATCTAAGAGAAATAACATCTTGCTTCTATGTAACTTGTAAAACATAATTTTGTAGTTAATAGAAAAGTGTTTGTGGTTTTCCCAATTGGGTTCCATGATAAAATATTGTGTTAAAATATTGATTGCATTAAAAGAAAAATTGATAAAATTATTGTGTCATTGATTCACCCCCCCCCTCTCAGTGACAGGATCTGATCCTTCAATTGGTATCAGAGCGGGTCTCTTCACTAAAGGTTTAAATCACTTGAAGAGAAATATACATTGGAATGGATCAACAGTTGAAGATGTCATTAAAAGTCCCCCTATTTGATGGTGAAGACTATGTTTTCTGGAGTGTTAGAATGAAAATCTATCTGATGTCCATTGGACTGGAAGTATGGACATTAGTTGGAAAAGGATATGATGTTCCAAAATTCACTCCCACAGAAGCAGAAGACAAGAATAAATTTTGGGAACATGCAAAGGCTTTAAACACACTACAAGATGGACTGAGTAAGAAGATCCTTGCTAAAGTACTAAACTGTAAAACTGCAAAACAACTCTGGGATAAATTGGAAACTATATATGCAAGAGATTCCAAGGTAAAGAGGGCCAAACTTTAGACTCTCAAAGTACAATATGAAGGTCTAAAAATGAAGGATGAAGAAAATATCTCAGAGTACTTCGAAAGAGTTGATAATATTGTTAATGCAATCAGAGGTTTGGGAGTAGAAGTGTGAGATAATGAGTTAGTTGAAAATATACTAAGAAAATTTTCTATGTTGTATAATCCTAAAGTGTCCACTCTTGAAGATCGAGAAAATATAGAGAAACTCACTATGGATGAATTGTATGGAATCCTCATAGCCTATGAGTTAATATTAGGTCATGAGAGTCTCCCAAAAGGAGAGGCAACTTTCAAGGTGCTCAAGAAAACAAAAAATCATAAGCAAAAACCTCAACCCAGCTATCATGAAGAATCTGATGTAGAAGAAGCCAATTTTATTAAAAAACTTCAGAAAGGATCAGGGAGGTGCAAAGGCAAGCTGCCTTTCAAATGTTTTAATTGTGGCAAGGTTGGCCACTTTGCAACCAAGTGTCCCTATCCCAAGGAGGACCCTGAAGATGAAGAAGACACAAATAAACAATACAAGAAGAAGGGAAAACCCAACTACAAGAAAACGTTTTACAAAGGGAAAAATAATTTTTACTCAAAAGAAGTAAACAACAGTTCATTAGAGTCTAGTGACAGTGATGATGATGAAGTCCTTTTTCTAGGTATTGAAGAGCCTAATGAGATATAATAAATTGAGCATGAGGAAGAGTCAGAAGATGAAGCAGAGGTTAATATGGAAGAATAACTTCTGAGTGTCTTGGATGAATTAAGAAGATACAAAACCAGATATAGACAACTGGAAATTTTTGTAGTTGAACAAAAAAAAAAACATGAACATAAAGAAAAAGAGACGGAAAAACTCATGAGCAACCTGAAAAACCAAATCCTAGAAGCAAATAGGATGGAAGAAAGTCTAGAAAAGTCTCTTAAAGAGAAACAAATAATCTGTGAAAGAATGGAGGCAGAATTAATTCACCTAAGAAAAGAACTTGCTGCAAAACTTATTCAAACAAGATATGAAAATAGCTCTAAAATATTAGATAAGATTATTACCACACAAAGGGATTCATGTAACAAAAATGGAGTAGGTTATTCTCAAGAAGAAAACCAAGTTAAGTCAAAATATTATGCAGTTGCTCTCCTCAGTACATTCAAGAAGAAAGATGAAGAAAAGACAAGTAATGATCAGAACTCCATAGGACTACTTCCACCCATCAAGAAGGAATATAAGACAACACCAAAGAAGGTTTATCAAAACATGTATCCGCACATTTTCTTTGGGTATTTCTTTGCATTCTCTAATTTTAGACACAAAGCTATGAATTGTAGAGCATATGGAAGGAAAAACTTGAGGGCTAAGAACTATAACCTTAAAGATAACCAAATAGTAAATCAAGTTAAAAGCATAAATTATAACTCCTTTGCATCTCTACAAGAAGGGGACCTAGAATGCTTCAGATGTCATAATTATGGACATATAGCAAGTAGTTGCAGATTAATGGAAGTATTAGAAAAACCAAAGTTCATTAGAGAGAAAAAGAAGATTTGGAAAGAAAAAACATCAAAAGATTTGGGTGATCAAAACATATGACAAGAAATAAGGACAAGTTTTTGAACTTAAATGAACAAAAGGGTAAAGTTACATTTGGTGACAATGCTTTAGGTAACATACTTGGGAAAGGCACTGTGAGTTTGCATCCTTTATTCCCAGAAATGTGATATTAGGAGAGAGGACTCAGGAAAATTGGTTGGTACTGCTCCTAGAACTCCCAAGAATGTATATATACTAAATACAAATTTGAATGAGGAGTGTCATATAAATTTAGTAGATGAAAGTTGGCTATGGAATAGAAGGTTGGGGCACATTAACTTTGAAAATTTAGTGAAAGTCAACAATCTTGGGGTAGTAAGAAACTTGCCAAAGATCACAAATCCCTCAAATCCTATGTGTAGACACTGTTAACTAGGGAAGCAAATTAGAATAAGGTTCAAAAAAAAAGAATACTCAACCTCAAAACCTTTAGAGCTTATTCACACCGACCTCTGTGGACCTACAAGGACCAAGAGTCTACAAGGAGAGTCCTACTTTATGTTGTTCATTGTTGATTTTACTAGAATGGGTTGGGTATGTTTTCTCAAAGAAAAATCAGAAGCACTTAACAAATTCAAAGCTTTTAAGACCCTTGTTGAAAATGAAAAAGAGACAAAAATCAAATGTCTTAGATCAAACAACAGTGGTGAGTTCACCTCAAAAGAGTTTGACTCTTATGTGAAACTCATGGAATTAAGAGACAATTCTTTGCTACTAGAACACATCAACAAAATGGGATTGCTGAGAGAAGGAATAGAACCGTCCAGAAGGCTGCAAGGACTATGCTCAATGAAGCAAGATTATCTAATGGATATTGGAGGGAAGCTGTAAGAAAAACACTATACATATTAAACAGAGGTCAGATCAGGATTAATAGTGATAAGACTCCTTATGAACTATGGTTTGGGAGATCTCCTTCGGTAAAATACTTCAAGGTCTTTGGAAGTAAGTGTTATATCAAAAGGCTTGATGAGAATCTCGAAAAATTTGATGCTAGATCTGATGAAGGTATGTTTCTTGGATATGCTTCTACCAAGAAAGCATACAGATGCTACAATCTTAGATTACGTAAGATTTTTGAGAGTGCATATGTAAAGGTGGATGATTTAAAAACAATAAGGATCAAACATCAAGAGACTATACTTGACAATGAAGATGAAGATGGTGATGAGTCAGTTGGTACACAAGAAGAAGAAGTAGAAGAGAATAAAGAAGAAAAGGAAGAGGATGATATGGAACTAGTGAAGGTGAGGAAGATATTCAAGAAGAAGAGATAAGAGAAGAATCCCCAAGAAGAGACACACAGATACCCTCAAGAATGACTCAAAAGAATCATCTTGAAGAACTGATTATTGGAAATAAAAGCGACGGAGTGCAGACAAGAAGACAATTGTTGTATCAGACAGAAATAACACTTTTGTCACATATTGAGCCCAACTCAATCAAAGAGGCATGAAAAGATGAGAGTTGGGTCAATTCTATGAATGAAGAATTGGACTAGATTGAAAAAAATCAAACTTGGGAACTAGTTCCAAGACCAAAAATTAAGAATGTCATTGGAACTAAATGTGTGTATAAAAACAAAGTGGATGAGAATGGGAAAGTAATTAGGAACACAACCATATTGGTACGTAAAGGGTATGCTCAGGTTGAAAGGGTAGACTTTGAAGCAACCTTTCCACCTATGGCTAGATTAGAGGCAATTAAGATGTTCTTAGCCTTTTCCAGCTACAAAAAATTTAAAGTATACCAAATGGATGTCAAGTCAACATTTCTCAATGGAAACTTAGAAGAGGAAGTCTATATTGAGAAACCATAAGGATTTAAATTAACTAACAAAGGAGACTATGTCTGTAAACTAAAGAAAGCACTTTATGGGCTAAAACAAGCACCCAGAGCATGGTATGCAAGGCTAGATTCTTATTTACAAGTACAAGGCCTCAAAAGAGGATCAATAGACATCAATATTTATTGTAAAATTGTTGGTGATAACATTATTATTGTGGAAGTATATGTTGATGATATTATATTTGGGAGTGATGATGAAAAAATGAGTAAGGGCTTTGCTAGGAGAATGTAGCAAGAATTTGAAATGTCCTTGCTTGGTGAACTGAATTTCTTTCTAGGATTACAAATAGTACAGTCCAATAGAGGATTATTTATCCATTAGTCCAAGTATGTTAAAGATATGCTTAAGAAATTCCAGTTAGAGGATTGCAAACCTGTTAGTACACCTATGACAGTTGGATGCAAACTAAGCAAGGAAGACGAGTCCAAAGATGTAGATCCAAAACACTACAGATCAATGATTGGGAGTTTACTCTATGTAACAACTTCCAGACTTGATGTCAAGCAAGTTGTTGGGATGGTGGCTAGATTCCAAACAACACCAAAAGAGAGCCATGTTCAAGCTGTGAAAAGAATCTTTAGGTATTTGAAAGGAACCATAGATCTTGGTTTGTGGTACCCTAGCAAGGATTCATTCACTTTAAAGACATATTTAGATGTAGATTGTGCAGGTTGTGTAGATGACAGAAAATGTACAAGTGGAGGAGAATTCTTCTTGGGAGAATCATTGGTAGCTTGGATAAGCAAGAAACAATCCTCAATTTCTCTGTCTACCATTGAAGCTGAGTATATTGCAGCAGCAGAATGTTGCACACAAGTGGAATGGATGAAACAAACCTTACAAAACATCATAATAGTGTTTGAAGAACCTACTACTATCTACTATGATAATACAAGTGCTATAAGTCTCTCCAAGAACCCTCTCCAACACTCCAAATCAAAACACATTCCCATAAAATACCACTATCTAAGAGATTAGGCTGAAAAAAAGAACATTAAATTGGAATATGTCCCAACACAAGAACAGGTGGCATACATTTTCACAAAACCCTTAAGCAGAGATGTATTTGAATACCTTAGGCAAAGACTAGGAGTAGTCTCTCTTCCAATATAAACTCTCAAGAAAATAATGCAGTTGTTGGCATCAGTTCAGGGGGAGATAGTGATCAAAGTCAGGGGGAGTCATTCAGGCCTTTTCCCTTGATTTCAAAGGGGAGAAATGAAGACAGTATTGCCATTAATGCCAAAGGGGGAGATTGGTGGCAATATGGAAATATAGGTTGGCATTTATGGGATTGGCACTGGTGACAATAAATGAGAGACACT
This sequence comes from Picea engelmannii, assembly GCA_009831015.1. Lineage (NCBI taxonomy): Eukaryota > Viridiplantae > Streptophyta > Pinopsida > Pinales > Pinaceae > Picea > Picea engelmannii. The sequence continues at coordinate 376,520 of ML779819.1, forward strand.
GTTGTTAATTGGCATTGGCAATATTAACTCTATTGCATAATCACGACTGATATAGGGATACTAAGGCTGCATACAGTTCAGACATATGTGAATAACATGATGACATATCTGCTTGATAAATGCTTCAAATATGAGACCTCTTCAAGTACAGGGAGCCCCACATGCCTTGAAAAGGTTTTTGGTATTGTTGCTCTACCATGCAATCTACTGAAGTGTGAAGATGTAGTGAGTGTAATTAGGAAATAAAATTGAACAAGAAAGAAGACATAGTAGATGAGTGTGATGCCAAAGTTGTTGTTAATACAAGGGATGCATGTGTCATACAAGAACATGAATTTGTGCAGAAGTTTATTGAAATGTATGACGAGTATCTGGATTGTGTAAAGCACGCATTTCAAAATGATCAATGTATTTATAAAGGCTTTACATGAAGCATTTTTGGTAATATGCAACTAAAATTCGGACTAAGCACAATTGTAGAGTTGTTGGCAGAGTTTTGCGATAATATACTTAAGAAGGCCAACATTGGCAGAATGAGGATGATGATTTTTTTTAAGTGGTCTCAAATATTTCAAATCTTCGTCACATCAATATTGTAGAGCCCGTTGGTTATTGTGTTGAGCACAACCAACATTTACTTGTTTATGAATACATGAGTAATGAAACATGGCATACTCCATTCAAGGGATGAGCTGAGCAAGAAATTCTCATGGAATGTTTGTGTCAGGATTGAAGTGGATTGATATGATGCTATTGGAGAACCCCTTGTTAGTAAACAAGTTATTATCATCCAAGAGATAATGAATGCAGTTCATTTTTGCTGACAACTTTCCATCTCCTCGATTCATCTTATCTACTGCATTAACAGTTTTAGAAACACTTTCTATGCTTTAGTCTATTGGAATCAAAGTGTCTGCATTTGATGCTTTAATTTGCAGCAGTGGGAGCCAACTTTTATATACAGTTGGTGACAATCCAGATTCATCCATATATTCAGATCCATACTATGATTCATATATCGATTATCGATGGGGTGTAGAAGGACTAATATAAATAATGAGAAAATTGAGAGGTCCAGAGAATTCTCGGTTCATAGTGGAAGATGCTGAAGCCTCTAACTCCCATTGCTTGGCCTATCAAGTCAAGAACACATCTAGTGCTCCCAAAGAAGATGAGCTAAGGCGGCAATTGAGAATGAGAGATTTGAGATCCCACGTGGTTTATACTCAAAATTGTTCCTGGCTACGTGTGTTGCCTCTTCATGCTTCAAGATTTCAAGCTTTAAGGTATTTGTATGTTCTGTGGGGTTGTTAAACTAGTGTAGAGACTAAAAAAATGTTCGATCAAGAGATCGACGATGCTGATTAAAATGATCGTTCAGGATTAATCCCACACTGGTAGTGAGTAAAATGCTATTTGGGTTTATATACACAACACTTCCCATATCATATGGACACGTAGTGAAAGGGTATGGTGGGGGCTCTAGGTGCTTGGACTCCTCGAGAATATCACCAGCCTGGAGCCCGAGACGACCTGTTAGCCCCCCTACCTTTTGGTCAAAGTGACTAAGAACGTTGGATAAATATTTTTTTTATACACTACTGGTGCGACGGTCATATGAGTGATGATGGGCTTAGAAGAGTCCGTTATGTTTGGAAGTGAAACTGCCATTTTGTCGGAGTGTTTTTGGCATAATGCCAAGTCGAGTGGGTCACCAAAATATGCTACCAATTTAATACCACTTCGAATATTGAATAGAGCTATTCCAATCAGAGTTTTTGGCATGCTGCCAATTGTGGAGGTTCGCTAAAAACCCCTGCACAACACCAAAGAATTCAAACTATCACGATTTGGTATAATGATAAAGCCAATAGTGGATTCACTTCCTGTGGTTGGTTTCCAGATGGTAATTTTTTTTTATCTCTGGCGGAGTTGATAAATGCATCTACATATGGGATCTCAAGGGAAAGGAGTTGGATTCATGGAAAGGACAATATATTTCTCCTTCTAAACCTTGCAAATCAAGAGATAAACCTCTGGGATATTGGAGCTTGTTCAAAGCTGTTGTTAAGGTACAAATATCACAAGCAAGGTCTCTATATTGCAGAGGCTATTAAATCTCCACCACAACTGTCGAAAGGTTAACATGCTTCCATTTCTAGATGTCCACCAAAGTAATAAAACCTTGCAAAAATGCAAAGACAATGACCTGTTAAAAGACACAATTAAATTATTCTTGGTTAATCATTCATACATTAAAAATATAATGGCTCTATTTGTGAAAGTCTTTGAAGATCCAGAAACTGAAGATAAATACGAAGATGGCAATGCCAAACAGAATGGATTTTGATGTTGAAGAAAATAATGACACTGATGCTGATGTTGATGAAGGGCATGGTGAAAAGGATGATCAGCCTGCAGCCTGGAAAGAACAAAGACACAATAGAGTAATAACTGTGTTATTAAAAACCAAAGGTTATTAGCCTAAAAATGAAGTGGTGTGATAGTTATGAAAAATCATGTAACTATAGAACAAACATATTGTTTGGTGAAAATGTGTGATGACAGGCCTAGATAATTGCTAAAGATCAGAAGCAATATTAATGTGTCTCTTGTTGAAGATAGAAGATTAAATGAAAAAGAGACAGAGCATAACAAATGAAGTCTAGTGCTTGATAGAGAAGATTACCAGAGGAATGCATATCTCATTGTCAGATTGTTGAACAAAGAGTGGTTGGGAGGTGCTAGGGAAAGTTGGAGCCTGCAGGGGAGTAGGTGCTTCCTTGTCAGTTGTAGCTGACTAAACATGGGGCTGAACCATCCTACCAGTTGGAGTTGGTGAACATGGGTGTGGGTGCATCCTGATGAGTGGGTGTTGATCTAAGAGGAAGAACATCTTCCTTCTATGTAACTTGTAAAACATAATTTTGCAATTAATAGAAAAGTGTTTGTGGTTTTCCCAATTGGGTTCCACGATAAAATATTGTGTTAAAATATTGATTGCATTAAAAGAAAAATTGATAAAATTGTCATGTCACTGATTCACCCCCCCCTCTCAGTGATAGGATCTGGTCCTTCAAGAATTGTTATTGTATTTGGAGCATTGCTCTTAGCGGTTTCCCACTTGAAGAGGAAAGTGAACATAAGTCTCTTTTTTATCTCTCTTTTCTCTTGTGTTCTTGGGGTTTTCACTACATTTTATGTGATTGCTCTAAATTATTAGGGTAAAGTACACTACAGTTTGCAAATGTTCCTTGGTAATTTTTATTCCATGTCTAGAACATTTCCTTCCAATCTTGAGGCATTGCGAACTGATGTCCAAGGTCTGAGAAGGCCATTTTCCAAACTTTATGAGTGCATTCACATTTATAAAATACATGAATAAAAATTTCTTATTCTTTAGCACAAAGAGAACCTGAAGACAAATCTTAGATTCCCCTATTTTTTAGATTTTCTTATGTTAGTGCCTTTCCATGCACCATTCCATGCACCAATATCCAATAATATTTTTATTTTTATTTTTGGTAAACAATCCCCTTTGCAGATTGATTTCCATAGTGTGGATTTTGGAAGTTGAGTTTGTTTTGTTATTTTTAACTTGTATCCTTTTTTTTTTACTCTATAGGGTTCAACTTTCCTTTCCCACCCCCCTTTCTATTATGTCTCTCTACTTACTGGGGTTGCTCCACTTAATTTACTTAGAAAAATATTCCATTGGTCACATAGATGTTGAGTGTATTATCCCACATAGTATTCTTTGTTAAGATAGTATTTGTCATGACACCTCTTGGATTTATAGGTGTTCTTGGAGATCCACGAGTTGTTGTGTTAAATAATTTCTCTCAATGGATGGATCTCTGAAATGATTTTTAGCCTAATATTTTAAAGTTGTTTTCACAGTTCTCAACTTTGCCTCACAAATGAAGGATGGAGAGCCTTGAACTGATTTTTTCCAAGACTCTTTTACGATGCCCGATGCATTCTAATCTTGTAGCTAGAGACAATTAGACCTAAATGGGAGGTGCCTTCCCATTTCCTAGGGATAACTAAGGAGATGATGTCTCGAGACCCTTAGGTTGAAGACACAGAGTACCAAGTGACATATGTCTTACAACGTTCACATGCACATACATAGATCCGCATTACCACCACACCACCTCAGTTCATCATGATGGAATTCACCACATCAAATTTCTTCCAGAAGACAATGGGTCTTTCTCCATGAGGCACAAGTCAAGTATTGTGGTAAGTGTTGCTTTAATATTTGAGACATTTGAGTATGTTGCATTTTGAACTGCTTTTGATTATGTAATGTATGCTTTGAACTTATGCTCTTTGCCTTGTTTCACCTTGGTGGTTGACATTGTGCCATAGTAAGTGGTCACCCTTAGGGATGGGTTTGCTACTGGGAGGTCCCCTTGACAATTCATTATGCCATTCCTGATCATACTTATCATTTTCCACACTTCATCCTCTCATATCGCTATCTTTTGGGATTTTCAGGTGTACCGACCTAAGAGGGATTATCCCTCATTTCATGGGAATAAGGGGATGAATGCCTAGAGGGAATGTAGTTGGTAAAAGATAAAATCCAAATCATAGCCTTCCATATGCTCTCCCAAAGAGGTCTTGAGAACAATGAAATGTTTCTCCTAAAAAATCAAAGACCTACAAAAGACCATCGTCAAATATTTTACCTCGCACATATCGAG